>CAUYRT010003349.1:0-19797 GCA_963574885.1 Lepilemur ruficaudatus | reverse complement strand
TCCTGGGCTCAAGCAATCCTCCTGCCTCAGCCTCCCGAGTAGCTGGGACTACAGGCATGTGCCACCATGTCCGGCTAATTTTTTCTATATATTTTTAGTTGTCCAATTAATTTCTTTCTATTTATAGTAGAGACGGGGTCTCGCTCTTGCTCAGGCTGGTTTCGAACTCCTGAACTTGAGTGATCCACCCGCCTCGGCCTCCCAGAGTGCTAGGATTACAGGCGTGAGCCACCGCGCCCGGCCGTGTGTCAGGTTTTAAATTGGTAGATGTCTTAAAAATTGAACACTTGACAGTCTCTGTACTTTTTAAGTTACTAAGAAAAATGGAAGTGAAATAATTCCATAATCTGACTTATATTAAGGCTATAAGTTTTTGATGAGTCAGGGGTGGGGTGGTGGTGGTGTTAGAATCTTGAGAGAACATAACCAACATGGACAACCACTGGGGTGCCCTGGTGGGTTTGTCTGTATGGCACCAGCAGAGGAGCCCAGCATGCGGGTGCAGTGCTGAAGAACCCTGTGCCACAATACTGGGGATGAGCTCGCTCCCAGCCTCAGGACTGTTGCGGGCATGTCCTATATATTTCTCACCTTCTCAGTGCCTGGTTGCTGAGGAGGAAAACCGTACAGGGTACAGTGTCACAGAATTAGTAGGTTTTAAGATGAGTGTGTATTTAACTTTTTGTGATGAATTATTTCTTCTCTTGTAGGTTGAAACTTTTTCTGGTGTCTATAAGAAGCTCACAGGCAAGGATGTTAATTTTGAATTCCCAGAGTTTCAGTTGTAAACAAAAATGACTTAATAAAGTATATTCACAGTACTCTGTTTTAGGCGTGTTTGTCAAAACTCCAGAGACACGGATGCACAGCTACTTACAACATCGATAGTTTTTTATATAGGCTGGAGGGTTTGAACAGAGAGGGTGTATGTTTGTGCCAGGATGTTTGATGTGAAGGATATACTTGTATCCGGTGATGTTGCAATAGGTATAATCTCATGATATTGCCCCAAATGGGTGAATATTACTATCTTACCTGTTTTTAAGTGTGCAGTTCAGTGGCCTTAAGTTTACCTGCATTGTTCCGAGACAAATCTCCAGAACTTTTTCATTCATCTTGTAGAACTGAAACTGCCCATTAAACCAACAACTTTACTTCTCCCTTGTTCCCCAGAATCGTTGAATTTTTATACATAAATCCTTGTTAGGTTTTCCAAAGACTGAAAAGTCGAGTGTAAGGGTGTAGCTAATAGATTTTAATACGCTCTAGACAGTGTACAGACTTGAGTGGGGGGTCCAGTTCCTCAGTGTTCTAGTTCATAAAATGAAGGCACTGGATGAAATGGAAGCTCTTGAGGTTAGGATCCTAGAGCAGCATTAAGGGACCATAGTTTTTCCGGGTCTTTTTCTAGGTGGTATGAGATGTCTTAAAAAAAATTGGTTCTTCAATTTGTTGCTTTGTTGCCAAGTGGTTTTCAAGAATCGCTAAACCCTAAACTTACTGTGCTAAATTTACCTTCCTGTTTATATAGGGTGAAGAAAATCTTACGGAAAGCAATCCCAAATAACATGTTTTACATCAGATTGCTCCCACATGTAGAGTAGTTGGATTGCATAAGCTTTTGAGGCGAAACAATAGTATTTTCCCATTTCACAAATAAGGCCTGGTAAGGGTTGGACTGCTGGACCCCTGAGCGTCTCAGAGGCCGAGTTGGTGGTGGTTTGGGTCCACTGGGTACTTTAAACCCCCATGTGCTCTTGAGCTGCCCTGAATTTGGTGGGTGAGAAAGACTCCCCTCTCCCATGCTGCTCTCTGCACCCCATCAGTCCCCATCAGGGTCACCATAGTCCTGACCCTTACCCTGGTTCTCAGGAGTGAAGCCCTTGCTCAGGCCCAGGGTGATGTGCTGCAAACCTGTCTCACCCTCCCCAGCATGAAGCCCCTTTGTTTCCTGATGATCGGTGTTTTGTGGCATTGTATTGGGTTCCTCTTACTGTTCCCTCAAATGTTTAGCATATATTGGTCTTCAAAAAACGATGGAGGTCACAGGAAAATACCAGTTTTTGTGGCCATAAACCTGGAAACTGATTGGACTTGGTGTAGGTAGACACACACTTCACTTGAGCACAATCCTGATACCATAGTACATGCTTTGTGTGTCACCACTCTGAGCCTCAGTTTTCTGGTCTGTAAAATGAGAATTTATTACCTGCTTCATTAAATTTACCTACACAGATAGATACCAAGTTCATTTTCAAAGTGGTAGCTCCTTAGTGCCAGGGACTTAAAGTGTGTGCTTCACTAAGCTGCACTGACCATGGCTGCATCACCTGGGAGTCCTCGGGGTCTGAAGCTCCAGAGGTGGCACATGGGATGAGCCCTTCAACTTTAAATTGCAGAAGGTGACAAGTTGCACAACATGGAGGAGCTGACTGAAGCAAAGTCAGTCTTGCTTTTTTCAGCTTGTGAAATGCTGCAGTTACAAGCGGTTACGGGAATTTGGGTTACGTTAAGTGGTTGGATCTGACTTTGGTGGAGCGTGATTATGACACTTGCTGGTGTCGTGCACAGGTTCACTTCGCGGGCTGGGGAAGCAGGATTTGCAAGCTGCCCTAGAAGGTGGTTTTTCTTTTAAAAAACATTGTGAATTTGTTGATTTTTTTCTACGATGCCAGTGGCTATCAGTAGTATGCCTAGTAGGTGTAAAAAAATCCATCTCCGGGAAAAGAAAACTTGATCATTACTTGAGAAAAGTAATTGTTTTTTAAACCAGTGTAAGGAGCGAGCATATTTTAAGATGACCATTGGGAAATGCTTCCATTTTAGGTGAAAGTTACAGGTCACCTGTAAGGTATCTGCGTACTATAAAAACTTGAAAACAGAATATTCTCACCTATTTAAGACTCTTACGAAGAGTTTCAGGTGGCTTCCATTTGTTAAAAATTAAAATGTTCAATCTCGTCTAATTCCTTTGCAAGAGCAAAGATTACCAGGACACCAAAAAAGGTAGAAAATTTTGATTTATTTTCAGTAAAAACTTGCACAGTTGCTGCAGAGGAAGCATAGCCGAAGATACCCATTTGCATGTATCTTTGTAAGGGATCTTTCTTTTAAAAAAAACAACTTTATTAGAAGCTTTGTTATTAAAGTCTAACAGGATCTTGTAACAGACTTCTGTGCACCTGTTGCCTGGCTTCAGCTTTACTGACAATTTGCTTAATCTTGTTCCAGCTATTCCCACCTCTTTTTGCTGGAGATTTTTGAAGGCATTCTAAACATTAGGAATCTTTTAGCTGTGATGATTATTTTTTTGAGGCAGAATTTCGCTCTGTCGCTCTGGCTAGAGTGCAGTGGCATCATCATAGCTCACTGCAACCTCAAACTCATGGGACTGGAGGGATCCTCCTGCCTCAGCCTCCCAAGTAGCTGTGACTATAGGCCCCACCACGCTGCACTGATTTTTCTGTTTTTTGTAGAGATGGGGTCTTGCTCTTGCTCAGGCTGGTGAACTCAGCAGTCCTCCCACCCAGGCCTCCCAAAGTGCTGAGATTACAGGTGTGAGCCACTATCCCTGGCCTCAGCTGTAATAATTATTAAAATCAAGTATCAAACTCAACTAGATTTTAAATTGTTATATTACAAAGTATTAAACCAAGGTTTTCTAAACCTAGTCAATCACATTGCTTTTACTAAAATTAATGCCTTGGTGAACAAAAAGTTGGAGGTACTATTACATTTATTATAAAATTTCTTTGTGTTTTTGTAAGGTGTGTACTCTGTAATGTGTATACTATGGTATGTTCTGTATTAACTACACATTGGAGTTACTTAAAAGTTTTCCTTGAGATACACAATAAAACAGTTTGGGGGCCAGTGTGCTAAACATTGTAATCACAGTTTTCATCAGTAAACTTGGTGTCAAGAAAGCTTAAATATATTGAATATTTTGGAAAGTTAAACAACTTAAGATCTTATTAAAGATTAGATATTAAACCTACAAGAATGAGATTAAACCCTGCTAGTTGTATTAGTCTAGTATTTTCTTCCTGATTTGTACAATATAAAAGAACTGACAAGGGTATACAAAGGGTATGCAAAGTTCGTAAGTAGTTCATCATTTTAATTTTTTTGCGGCATTGAGATGCATAATAATATATCTTAAAAATAGGGATTAGACTTTATTTAAATTTCTAACCGTACAATACAACTGTGATCTAATAAAGTAGAGACATCTCAACTACCAGACATAGGCCTGGCTGCTCACATTCTGATTAATGCTGGTAAGTTGTTAATAAAAATGCTCTCGGCTCCACTGCGTTTCCTCACGTAGTAGCAGCAGCACCTGTGGGCGGGTGACTAGAATGAAGTTTGGTCTGGACGCCTCTGGCAGTTACATTTTTACTCAAAATTCTGTATGGATAAAATCAAGTTCGCGCTCTAATAGCATTTAAGTGAGGCTGTTGTTTCACTCAGTGCCTTGTCGTCTGCACCTGAAATGACCTAACCGTTGTCTTGAAAGTAGAACATATCACTAGTCTCAGTTTTTAAGTCATTATCTGACAGAACTGGGAATGGTCCGTAAACAGCTGTCAGTCTGCTAATTTTACTCGTAACTGTTCTTTGGCTTCTTGCAAGCCCGTCATGGTAACTGTGGACCAGATGAACTTTATTCGTATTTTTCACTGGTTGCTTTTTCCATTCCATCCTGTGCAACTTTCTTGAAGTCTCTTGACTTCTCTGGGTCTCAGTGCCCTCTGAATAACTGGAGGGACTGAATGAGACAGAGTCATCTCTGCTCCTAAGTCGGATGGTTCTGTGAGGTGGCTGGGAGCAGCAGAGAGGTTAGGTTTCTGTGTGTCTGCCATGGGTGTATGTCAGAAAAGGTATTGCTTTTGATAGTCTTTTAGCTGAGAAATCTCTTCCTTAGGTTCAGATTTGTACTGGTATGTATTCAGAGGTCATATAGACGGGCGACTAGTGTAATTAGGGTCACTGAGTCCAACCACGGGCCTGCTCAGACTCCGGCTGCAGTTGTCGCCGTCAGACCCAGCGCTGACCGGCTGCGGGGGACAGCGGCTGCTGAAGACGGGACACCGCTCGGCCCACACTTGACGGTGTTCACTGGAGGCAGGTCCTGCGGCAGACCCTGGGACAGAAAGGTGAAATAAGTTACGGTCTCTTCCCTTAAGGTCCTTACTGCCCAGTGGGTAAGACAGACACAAAAATATTTATGCAACAATGTGGCATTTACTTCGAATCACCTGTGCCTCAGGAAGGCTCCATTCTTTGACTTGTGTTTGTTGACCTGGTGCACAGATGCGCAGGGAGATGGCCCTGGGAGATGATGGTCTGGGAGGGGCGGTAGGAAGACTGAGGGCCCCCCACACGACGTCAGCTTTCCCTGCCCGAGACATTGATTCAGTCTGATTTCCCCCCTGCCTGGGGAAGGCCACTGTGACACCCTGTGCCTTTCTGTTGCTGGGTCGATCACATGGCGTGTTCGTGCGATTGCCCTTGACTGTTCCTAAGTGGCCACTGACAGGATGATTAAACGGTGTCCCTCCTAGAGTGGTTGCTGCGTCCAACAGGTGTTTCTTCCGGTCAGGGGTTAATTTGTCATTTGTCAGTCCCCAGGCCTGTGCTGGAGCGGAGTGTCCAGTTGAGTGTGGATGAGGCACAGGAAACACAGGGCAAGTGGGAGGGCGTCCGCGATGCCTGGCACAGCCACCGCATATGGAGTGTCTACATGTGTCCGGCACTGGGGTGGACCATTTACTGTATACACTCACATCGGTAGTGTTTCTCCAAGTGTGGTCCCTGGACCAGCAGCCTCAACGCTGCTTGGGAACTAGGTAGGAACGAAACGCTCCGATCCCGCTGCCTGTGGCATCAGCAAGCCCAGGGGTGGGGACCGGCAGTCTCTAGAAGAAGCCCTCTGGGTGGCTCTGATGCGGCTCACGTGTGAGGCCCTCCGGTATCAGGCTCCCTCATCTGGTGGCGTGCTGTCTCGTGGAACCACGTGGCAGGCGGTGCAGTCTGGGTTTCAGGTGCATCAGCAATGACGCCTGTCTCTGGGCCATCAGTTCTCTGCGTCCATCCGGAGGGAGGGCAACGAGCCTGGGAGGGGACGGGGCGACAAGCCGCAGTGCCAAGGAGGGAGGCGCCGCTCTGCACTTGCAGGGACCTGGGGAATGAGCCTCAGGGATGTTGATGGGGGGGCTTGGCCAGGGTCAGTGTCCTCACGGACGCAGAGTCCTTGAGATACGGCAACACGTACTGTGCGACCCCAGTGAAATTCCCATCCGGGGACAAACGGTTTTCATCCGGCTCTTGCCGTCCAGATTTCGCAGTTATCTCGGAGAAATGTAAATACCAACCGGGCTTCGAGCCAGAGTCTCTTCCTGGCGCGGAACGACCCACGCGGTGGGAGGGGCGGAGTTCACGAGGCTAAAGCCTGTTCCTGAGGGCCACAGCTTGGATGCTGTCGAGAAGCTGAGGGGAAGAGACAGGGACAGGGACGGCCGGAGAGGAGCGGCAGCTGGTGCTTCCTGGTGATTTCCTGCCACGCATTTGCGATTTATGACCTAAAACTGGTTCTCATTACAATCTATCTGAAATAGGCATCTAGCTAGAAAAAGTTAATGATCGCTTCTATTTTTGTAACTGAGAGTAATTTTCAGGTTATTAGCACTTTTAAAAAAAGCCCTTACCCTTTGAGGAACACAGACACACACAGAACACATCACATCAGTTGCTCTCAGTACAGCCGTGGCGGGAAGTGCCTGCCTGCTTGGTGCAGCCTGCCAGGCACAGCTTGGGGGGGACGGAGCCCCACCTGGCACCGTCCCTGTTCTATAACTGTGACCTCGAGCAAGGTCTCTAATTCTTGAACTCTAAAATGGAGGTAATGATGCCGTTTCCCGAGGAGTGGTAAGGCCTGCATGAGTGGCTGTGGGTAACCCTCGCCAGCACCTGGTGGCCTAACTCAATCTGGATCCCGTTCTCTTCACCCAGTTTGCATGGCACGTGGGCATATGGAGTGGCCTGGACTGTCATGGGTCCCGCGCACCCTGCTCCCTGGGACTGTCATGGGTCCCGCGCACCCTGCTCCCTGCTCTCCACCAGGCACCAGAGGCAGATTCACTGTGAGACCAATATTCAGCTGGAGGGGCCCTAGCGCTATGTTCCCGTGGGCATGTGTTTTTATAAAATTGGCAAAAATAAACTATTTGCCACCATCAGTGAAGACTGCAGCCTGGTCCTTCCATCCAGTGCTGCTGAGTGGCACGGGACACTGTCGGCACTGGGGCTGGATCGCTGTGTTTTGGGGCATTTGTGTGTCGGAGGATGTTTACCAGCATCTGTGACCTCCATCCTCTAGAAGCCGGTGCCATCCCCCAGTTGTGACAGTTACAAATGTCCCCTGAGCCCGGGGTGGGGAGAGCAAGCTGAAGTGAGTGGGGACCGTATATTTAGGATTTCAGTTGGGTGTTAGGTGGTTCCCAGTGACCTCCCTGTACGATGAGGCCCTCGGTCACAAACCAGCCAGTGGTGTGGTCGCGTCAAAGACCAAGGTCACTCTGCACAAAACAAACCAAAACTGGAAATGCCTGAACTCATATACCTCATATATGAAAGAAAACAGAGGTTTCCCCAAATTTGACAACCATCCAAAATGTCCATGGCATTACCAGTAAAGGCTTGTGGAGTTGAAATAAACTTTTTTGAAGCTACCAATAATAAAAAATTTAAATAACCATGTAAGATAGAGAAAATACTGACTTACCTTCTGTTCTCTCTATAGAAACTTTTTTTCATGGGAGGAGGCAATAGAAGAATATGCGGCCAAATAATACAGTAAAAAAGAAATATAAGGGCTGTCAGGCAGCTTTTTAAAAGTTAAACTTTTTATTTTGAGATGATTATAGATTCACACGCGGCTGTAAGAAGTAATACAGAGAGACCCCAGTTTCCCTGAAAGCAACCGCTCGAGGACCCACAGGGGACAGTCTCACAACCGATACCAACAGTGATGTCCCACACGGTCACTCACGTGCACTCAGGTGTGGTGAGCGCACGGTCACCGGAAACAGTCCCGGTTGCTCTTCCTATTCCCCGGCCACCACCGACCGGCCTGTTCTCCGAGTGCTGTGTGGGTGGAATCACACAGTGGGGACCTTTGGGAGTGGCTTTTTACACTGAGCAGAATCCCTGCTTCATCCCAGCTGTTCTGTGTATCAACGGTTTGTTCCTTGTCACTGCTGAGTGGCGTCGGGGCACGTGTGTGTCACCGCTTGTTGAACCATCCGCCTGCTGAAGGCCACGTGGGCTAAGTCCTGTTTTGGAATACACAGACACAGCTCCTGTGAACATTCGTGTACAGGTTTGTGTGTTAATGTAAGTTTTCGTTTCTCTGGAATAAATGCCCAGGAGGGCAATTTCTGGATCTAAATTGCAACTAAACATGGTGATTGCCTGTTTAGTTTTTTTATGAAACTCCCAAACTGTCTTCCAGCGCGGCGGTGCCATTTTAACATTCCCTCCAGCAGGCACGTAGTTTCTCCTCGTGCCTGTCAGCACCTGGCGCTGTTGCAAGGCTGCTCAGCCTTCCTGCTGGCTGTGCAGCGATGTCTCGCCGAGGGCTCATCTGCAGTTCTCTCGTGGTGACCATGTGGAGCATCTTTTCATTTCTTATTTGCCATCTCTGTATCTTTGGTGAAAGGCCTATTCATGTTTTTGCCCATTTTCTAACTGACTGTTTGTTATTTTACTGTTAAGTTTTGAGAGTTCTTTGTATGTTCCAGATACTAGTCCTTTGCCAGATGTGTGGTTTGCAAATGCTTTCTCCCATCCTGGGACTTGTCTTTGCATCTTCTTAACAGGGCCTTTTTGTTTAGAGACAGGATCTCACTATGTTGCTCTGGAACTCCTAGCCTCAAGTAATCCTCCTACTTCAGCCTCCCAAAGTGCTAGAATTACAGGCATGAGCCACTGCACCCAGCCCTTGCTGGGATTTTGATGGATCGTGTTAAGCTTGTTCTATATACCAATTCGGGAGACAATGGACATCTTTACTCTGTTGAGTCTCCCAATCTATGAAGGTGCTGTCTCTGTTTATTTAGGTCTTCGCTGATCTTTTCATCAGTTCAGCATGTAGGTCCTGTATGTTTTGTTAGATTTACACCTGAGTTTTTTTTTTTTTTTTAGAGATAGGGTCTCTGTTGCCCAGGCTGGAGGACATCATAGCTCACTGTAACCTTGAACTCTTGGGCTCAAGCAATTCTCCTGGCTCTGGCTCAGCCTCCCAAGTAGCTGGGACTACAGGCATGTACCATTGTGCCTGGCTACTTTTTTTAATTTTAAAAATTTTTTGTAGAGGCAGGGTTTTGATATGTTGCTCAGGCTGGTCTTGAACTCTTGGCTTTAAATGATCTCCCACTTTGGCCTTCCAAAGTGCTGGGGTTACAGGCGTGAGCCACTGCACCCAGCCATTTACGCCTAAGTATTTTTTGAGCAATTGTAAATTACATTGTTTTTAATTTTAGTGTCTACAGATTCATTGCTATTTTATAGAAATGCAATTGATTTTTTTAATGTTTACTTGCTGAACTCATTTAATTGTTCTAGGAGTGTTTTTGTAGACTCTTTGGGATTTTCCCAGTATACAACCATGTCATCTGCAACGAGGAACAGTTTTACGTTTTTCCTTTCTAACCTATATGCCTTTGTTTCCTTTTTGTGCCTGTTGTCCTGCCTACAACTCCCAGGTCTGTGTTGAGTAAGAACAGTGAGAACAGACCTCCTTGCCTTGTCTCGATTGGGAAGAAAAGCTTCAGTCTTTCACCGTGAAGTGTGGTGTTGGCTGTAGACTTTTTCACAGATGTTCTTCATCAGATTGAGGAAGTTCTCCCTCTACCTCTGTTTGCTGAGAGTTTTTGTCACATCAGGGTGTTGGATTATGCCAGTTGCCTTTTCTGCCTCAGTTGATGTGATCACGTGATTTTTCTGGGTGCTGATGTGGTGGGTTGTGTTGATTGGTTTCTGAGTGTTGACCCAGCCTTGCGTCTCTGGATGAAACCCCATTTGGTTGCAGTTTATAAATCTGTTTACATATTGCTGAATTCTGTTTGGTAATATTTATTAAGGATCTTTGCACCAACTATTATACTTCTGAAAGCTGTTGGTCTGTGGTCCCTTTATACTGTCTTTGTGTGGTTTTGGTGTCAGGGTAATAACAAATTCATGAAATGAATTGGTAAATATTCCATCCTCTTCTGTTTTCTAGAAGGGGATGTGTAGAATTGGTGTTAATTTTTCTTTAAACATTTGGTGGATTCTCCTGTGAAACCATCTGGCCTAGAGATTTCTTTCTGGGGAGTTTTTTTTTTTTTTTTTTTTTTTTGTTATAGTCTCACTCTGTTGCCCAGGCTAGAGTGCCGTGGCGTCAGCCTAGCTCACAGCAGCCTCAAACTCCTGGGCTCAAGCGATCCTTGTGTCTCAGCCTCCCGAGTAGCTGGGACTACAGGCATGCACCGCCATGCTCGGCTAACTTTTTCTATATATTTTTAGTTGGCCAATTAATTTCTTTCTATTTTTAGTAGAGACGGGGTCTAGCTCTTGCTCAGGCTGGTCTCGAACTCCTGACCTTGAGCAATCCTCCCGCCTCTGCCTCCCAGAGAGTTAGGATTACAGGCCTGAGCTACTGTGCCTGGCCGTTACCCACCCTTCTTTAGAAATTTCCACAATACTCATGCTTATTAAAAAAAAAAAACCAGAAAAGAAAGGCTTTTTGAGACAGGATCAGGGTGTTTGGGTTGGAGAGTTAGCAGGGGCCTCTCCGGGAGGGTCCCGCCCTGCCCCCCAAACCTGGCATCACGGATGTTCCCACACCCTCCCCACCACCCCCCCTGCAGGACAGCTGATATATTTCAAACAGGAAGCTGCTTGCAGATAACACTGCAGCCGTCCAGCCTGATTTGCTCGGCTGTCTGACAGCCCAGGCCGTGGCTTCCCTCTGTGCTTGGACCCTGGCCGCTGCCGTAAATAGCAGGCATGAGGCTCCCAGGCACAGTGTCCTCGCGGGCCAGCGGCGGTCAGGGTGCGCCCCTTGCCTAGTGTGCTCAGGTAGGGGACGCTGCCCCGACACCGCCCCAAGCACAGAACCCAGGCTTGGTGCTCAGACACCGGACAGAAGGCGAGATTCCTAACGGGGATCAAGGTAGGGATTGGGCTGGGGGCTGGGGGAGATGGGAATTTGTTCTCAGTCCAGGAAAAATATCCAGTCTTAATACATCAGGCACCAGAATAACAAAGTTTGATTAGTTCAGTAGTTCATGGGGAAACTCCGTGGAGGCTATGGGGACAGATTGGATGGATCAGAGTTACCAGGTGACCGGGTCATGCCCACTTGGGTTACACAGAATTCAAAGAACCCCAGCCCAGATGGAGCAGCAGTCTTAAGTCTAAACCACAGTGTAATAATTCCTGGTCCCAGAACCTGAGCGGCGTCTGGAGGGTCCATCTGCTGAGGGCTGGGTGGGCGACAGCCGTCAGCCTGCGCGGTGGCGGGAAGCTCTATCCGGCTCAGTGATGGGAGCCAGGTGGGAGGGCTAGGGGCGCTCTCGGTGGCCACTTCCAAAGAGGGACTGTGCAGTTCAGGTAGGGCATCTGGTATGAGTGGGGTCGCCCTGGCTCCAGAAATTGGAAGAGGGCAAAGTTCCACAGGGCGGCCACCTCCTGCCGTGACAACCTAGCTTTAGGAACTGGCTGTCTTCTCAGAGCTGAAGTGGTGTGGCCGTTCCACATCTGAATGATGACGTTTTAAAGCCATCGCACGGGCATGCCTGGATTGTTACTCTGATGGGAAACGCTTGGCCTGGTGGTGGGTAGGGCAGTGCCCCACACTTTCAGAGCTGTTCGATTTTACCTGCAATGCTGAAAAATCTCTGTGCCCAATACGAGAACAGACCAATGATGTGCTTAGAGCCAGGGAAAGACCAGCAGGAGAGAAGTCTCTTCTTGCTGTGGTCTCAGTAAGAGGCTGAGAACAGTAAGAGGCGAGGAAATCCTCGCTGCCCTGGGAGGCACTTGTCACCCTGAGAAGCAGAAGACGGGGGCGGAGGTGGGGCCCGTTTGCAGCGGCACAAGCCTCCCTGATGCTTCTGGACACGGGTTCTCAGTAGATGCAGTGTCTGCGAGGTGCTGGGCCTGCTGTGGATGCTTAATGAAAACGTCACTCGCATGTTTGGCAACTTAAGTCACGTTTTTTTCCCGTTGTCTGTTTCATTCTAATAATGTATTTCTTCTAAGGATTCCACACCGACTCCCCTTTCCCCGCTTGTGAAGCCAGCCCTGGCGTCCTGGCCTCGCTGGGAGATAAGGATGTTGTTCTTAAGAGCCCCTGGGGGTAGCTGTGGCTTCTCTGTTTACGGAACTAAATTCCTCTTCTCGGAAGCAGTTGCAGAGCAGCGCTCTGGGGATGGTGCCTCCTCCTGCGCCCACTGCCGCAGTTTCTGCCGGCTGGACCCACCGAGCCTGAGAGCCTCGAGGTCAGGGCCGGAGCTGCACCTGCGTCCACAGGTCCACAGGCCGAGGCGGGGCCTGTCGATGGAAAGTAGGCAGGAAATCCGCGAATGGGCAGGAGGGTCAGTGAGTGAGTGAGTGAGGGCCTGGGAAGTCCCAGCATTGGCTTATTCCAGTTTCTCCCTCTTGCTGCCCCCCTTCCTGGGCGGGGGTGGCTGATCTCTCCTGAAGCCACTGTCAGGACGTCTGCAGAGCAAGAGCAGCACCAGTCTTGCCGAACTCCTGGGTATCTCCCGAGAGAGTCACTTCTAACTGGAGAGGAAGTTCCCCTGTCAGCTTTGATA
This sequence comes from Lepilemur ruficaudatus, assembly GCA_963574885.1. Taxonomy (NCBI): domain Eukaryota; kingdom Metazoa; phylum Chordata; class Mammalia; order Primates; family Lepilemuridae; genus Lepilemur; species Lepilemur ruficaudatus. Next base: position 6,931 of record CAUYRT010003349.1, on the reverse strand, counting down.
CCTGAGAATTTTACAAGATCTAAACCCAGTCTGCATCCGGCAAATACCAAAAACACGTGTCAGCCTTGGCACAGGTCGGGGGTCAGGGTTTCTTTCTGCTTTGGTGGCTGCACGCCAGGAAGAACCAAAAGCCTGCCGTGGAGGCAGCAGCCACGTGCGCGGTGGGAGAGAGCCGTGGAATGGCGCCTCCGGCCGGGCCTTCGCAGGGCCCTTGTTACGACATTGTCGGGAAGTCAGGGCTGCGACAGCAGAGTGACAGCAGGTGTGCAGGCCCCATGGGACGGCACAGGCCCTGCGTGTGAGGTGTGGCCCTGGGAACGCCACGTGGACACAGACACGATGAGGACGGTAGACACGTGGGAAATCCACGCGAGGCGAGAGCATAGAGTTTGGTTTGTGGCATGTTTGTGAGCTTTTGTTCACTCATTCATTCATTCACTCATTCATTTGTTCACTCAGTGTCCGCCCAACCCCAGCCCCTGAGCACCTGGGGGTCTTTACCAGTCACGAAACTGTCGCACATGGACCCAGGCCCGAAGGGCACACGGGTGAGAGGAGTGAAGCCAGCTTGCGGGGCCTGGGTTGTGGGCGAATTCGCCCCCCTTCTACATGTCCTTATTTTTGCGACTCTCGTGTGAGCTCAGCTGGCCGCGTGGCCAGAGGCAGCTCTGGTGTGGAGAGCGCTGGCTGCAGAGCACCTGCCGCATGGCCCAGCCGGGTGTTTGGGGCCGACTGTCCACTGCGCTGCGCCCCATGTCCTTCTGGTCTTTGACACGAGGAATCACAGCAAGTTCACAAGGTTGTTCTGGGGATTAAGTTAGACATGTGAAATACAGTATGTGTTGCCCCTTTTCTGTCCATCCCCCCGTGCCCCATAGAGCCTGTTCCTATCATGACTCAAGGAGGAAGACAGGTCTCCCTTCAGTGCATGGGGAGCCAACCGCTGGGCAGAACAAAGAAGAAGTGGACAGTGACAGGAAGCCCCGGCTTCAGCCCATCTCGCCCCTTACCAGCTGTGTGGTGCTGGTGAAATTGCTCCGTCTTTCTTGTCTGTGCTGTGGGAGTGACGGTGCTCATCTCTGGAATGTCATGAGGGTTATTTTCTGCAGCCCAGGGGACATCTGCATGCCTGTCCTGGCAGGGTCAGTTCTGCAGGAAGAAGCCAGGTCCCCACTCGGTGCAGGGTGACCCCAGCTGCAGGATGGCTCAGAAGGGGGACGGTTTCCCTGTGTCTGTTTCGAAGAACAGCTGACTGCAGTGAGATGCCGTGCAGGGACAGATGTCCTAGTGGAGGGCCCCGGGCTTCTGTCTGGTCCTGGTCTGGAGCCACACGTGGTCACTGCGTATCAGTAGCTGCCACGTGCCAGGCTCTGCGTGACGAGCTTCCTGGGCATTTCCAACACTCTTCTTCAGGATACACTTAGGGGATTCTTATCTCTACTTGCGATGAGGAAACAGGCTTGCAAAGGGCACGCAGTTTGGCCAAGGTCCTGATAAGAGGTACGGCCAGACTCGTAGCTGTCCCTTAAACATGTGCCATACGGCTATCAAAGTCCCACGTGGTCGGTGTCCACGTGCAGCCTGTGGCTCCTTCAACGGCTGAGGAGGTGAGAATGGCCTGCCTGCTCCCACGGTCACATAGCCGGCCGTGTCCTTCCACCCACCCGACACCGTCAGCGACTGGTGTGCCCTGCGTTAACACGATCAGATCACGGGTGAGCTTCAACTACACAGCAGTGTGGGTGAATCAGAGCACAGTGTCAAGTAGAAAGAAAGACACAGAGGACTATGCACAATGTGACATTTTGTAAAACTTAGAAACAAGCAAAACATGACGCATATGGTGTAAGAGCATGTGCGTGTGTGGAATGCCGTCTGGAACCCCGCCAGGGCTCAGCTAGCTCGCGGTTCAGGGTGGCGGCCCCTCCTCGGGGCGGCGAGTATCAGATGGGAGCGGACAGGCCCCCCTCACCCCTGCTCAGCGGGACTTGCCCCTGCTCTCCCGCTGCTGGGATAGCCCCTCTGCAGCCTCTTCTAGTCCAAACGTGTTTCTCTTGCGAAAAGCAGAAACTCAGTGGGGCCCCTCTTTGTTCTCCAGATTTAATCTTTTCCTGCCCACATTCCCTAACCCCTGAGCCCACTACAATTCTGATTCCTCACAGCTTTTGACTGAAAGGGAGAGTGCGCATTTCCTTAATTAACCTGGCTCCTGTGACTCCCCCGACTTCTCACCACCCCTCTTTCTCCCCTGGCAGGACCAGGGCGGGAGCAGGAGCCGGGATTTGAACTGGGCCCTCGGAGAGCAGAGCAGGCGCTGAGACGGGCCGGGCTCAGCAAGTGGCAGGCGTCATTGGCTTTCTGTCTCTTTTTCCCCCCAAGCCTGGACACGAGGAAGGGGAGGTGGCCTTACCTCCCACCCGCTGGGCTTTGACAAAGTAAAATGCGGCCGGTGAAACTCTGTAAGCCCAGGTGCTGGAGCGCATGCTCTGGCCACACCCTCCCTCCCTCCCCTCTGTGTAGCCATCTTGTTAGTGTTTCGTGGACGTTGCACATTTAATATTCACGCTGTGACAGACAACCTCCATGTAATCTTTTCTCCTGTTACCAGAGTGGGGATTGTTTTCAGAGTTGGAAGAAGGATTTCAACGACTTTCCTTCATGCTGCAGGGACGGGTTCTGCCCATCACAAGACGTAGCTTTTCCACCGGCTGTCATGGCAACGGCATCCGCGGCGGGTAGCAGTGGGTGTCCTTGGGCGTCTTGATCCTTCCACATATTTCTGGGAGGATTCCTCGAGCAGCAGGGAGTTCAGGCCCTAAAAGTGGGCCAACGCCAGCCAGAGTTGGGGTCTCTGCAGACTCGGGGGCCACAAGATCTGAAGACGGGATGGGCCTTGGCCTTAGGGGTCTGTCCCACCGCCTCCCCTGGCTGTTGTACGAGGAAATGAAGGAATGAGGCTCCCCGGGCTGTTGATGTGAGAACCCCCACTGCTCCCGACGGCCTTCTCCAGCAGCTAAGGCGACCTTTGGGCTGGGAGGGCTGGCCTGGGACGGATGGGAGAGAACATAGGGCGCTGTGGCCCTCCAGCCTTGCAAACCAAACCATTGCTTCGTCCACCAGGCCCAGCTGCCTCTGCGCTGCCTGCTTAGGAGCCTGACAGGCGGCTCAGACTCAGACAGGCAAACCCCACCTCGCTCCATCCCTGACTCCTCACCTCGCTTCCTCTGTAGCTGGCTGCATCGCCCATGTGCGTGCTCAGGACAAAAGCTTAATCTTTGGCCCCCTCTGTTTCCCACCTAGCCCATCAGCAAACCCGTCAGCTTTGCTTCCCGGACTGACCCAGACCTGACCTTTTCATCACCTTCACCTGCTGGCCAAGTCACCCCTGCGCCGTCTCCTGGTGTCCTTCCCCGCCCCTGAAGTCCAGTCTCAAAAGAGCCAGGTGCCCTTTTATGAAGTCACCCGCCCACCCCCATCTCATTCAGAGCAACCCAGAGCTGTCACCAGGGGGACGGCCAGGGACAGCGCCTCCCTTGCTGCCCCCCGGGCTCCACTTCCTCCTGCCAGGCAGCTCTCTCTCCCGGCCCAAGCCCAAGCCTCAGGGTTTTCACACCCATGGGTCTCCCCTGAACACGCTCCCCCCCAGTGGTCACTATCTCTGCAACAGCAGCGGTGTCCCCGGCCACCTCGCCCCGCCTAGCTCTTCCCCAGGGCTCCCACCCTCCTGTCTGTCTGTCTGTCTCCAACCGCCTCTACTGCCAGTGCCTAGAACTCTGCCTGACGGGTTGGCGCCCGCAGGTGCCGCATGAGTGTCAGGGATGCAGGACGCTGGGGGAGCGGGAAGCATGGCCCCCGGATGAGGCCGTTGGTGCTTCTGAGCGGCTGCTGCTCTCACGGAGCCAGGCCAGGCTCAGCTCTGCCCCTTCTCCACTGTGCTGGGGTCCTCACTCTTCCCTCTCCCCGCCTGGCCTCTCCCCTCCCCCCTCCCTTCCCGGCCCTCTGTCTCCTGGGGCTCCTCCAAGGGTAGCAGATTCCGTTGCCCTCTTTGTTTCCGAAGTTTTAATGCCCCTCCTGAAGAAGCAAAGGGGGCGACAAACACTGGACCCTCCTGGGATGGTCGAAAGCCAGGAGCCTGTTCCCCTGGGATCTTGCCTGCCCCTCCCTGGGGCACTGGGTTCCTAAGGGTGGGGCTCTTCCCTTGCTGACCTCCTGGCTGTCCACACGTGGGGCGTGTACTCCTGCCTGGGAGGTGAAGCCTTAAACTTGGGCTCCACTGGCGCTGGGGCACTGCTCACCTCCCCCCACAGCCAGACTCTGTGGCCAAGGGTGGGGGCTGGGGGGGAGGGGGGACCACTGCCTCTGCAGGGTCCCCTCCTCTCTGTTGGGATCGGCTGCTCTGAAGGTCAGATGGGGCCATGGTGGGCACACGGCAGTCTTCACTGGTGCCCACTGCTCGGGCCTGTGCCTGAGCGGGGCTGCCGGGACATTTCCAAGGGGAGGCCCTAGACCCCTGCCCAGGCCCAAAGACGGGGGACCCCCGCGTGCATGGCCCACTCCTGTCATGGGCTCCCGCCTGGAATTCCCGTCACTGTTTATTCCTTCCTTCCAGTAGGAGTCAACATCCTGTCCTCCCACGATGAAGGGGGACCTGACTCTGGCGGTTGCTCTCCTCGGCCTGGCCTTCCTGTCGCTGCTGCCGTCTGGACGTCCCCAGCAGACTGCGGACGACGCCTGCTCGGTGCAGATCCTTGTCCCCGGCCTTAAAGGTAATGGCGCCAGTCCTTGACCCCAGGCCCGGTCAGCAGCCTCTGGGGTGGCCCAGCGGGAAAGCACCGAGACCATCCCAGCAACTGTGCTCACCTCATCACTGGGCCTCAGTCTCCCCATCTGTAAGATCAAGGGTTGGGCTGCACGAAGTCTAAACTTTCTTGAGCCGTGGACTCATGCATCCCAGCCCCATGCAGAGGGACCCGTCGGAAGCCCCGACATCTGCTTCGGGCACTGCCCACGTGGTCCCGCGGGATCCCCGGCAGGAGATGACCCTGTGTGGTCCGCCTTACAGATAAAAGCTTGTGAGGCTCAGAGAAATGTGGCGGTTTGCCTAAGGACCCACGTGGGCTCCTGTGCTGTTCCCAAGAGCTCTTAATATTCTTTATTTTATAAACTAAAAGAAATTTTCTTGTTGCTTTGTCTATAATTGACTTCCAGACAGAGACGGCCGTGCAGGTCGGTGGGCGAACACGGCACGTGGGCAAGTGCTGAGGCTGCCGTGTCTGGGGGCCCCGCATGGTGCCTCCACTCAGGAAAACCACCTGTTTCTGCAAAGCGTAGGGAAGAGGTCTCCAAACCCCGTGATTCCTCCGTAGGACCAGCCGCGTCATTTGTGGGGCCTTGTTTGAATATTAAGAATTTCAAGAAGGGACATCCGCACCCACACCAGGCGTGGGGTGCACAGGGCCGAGTGGCTGCTCTGGCGTGGCCGTGGAGCCCCGGCTACCCCAGCAGAGTCCGTGGCCGCGGAGGGTGTGGAGGGGGCACAGCTACTTCCCGTGCCCCAATTTGGTTTGCCCCTCCCCACCCGCGAGGGCTGCTGGGCCGGGCACTGCTAATTGTCCCCATGAGGTGCTGCCTTTAGGGAAAGGCTGCAGCCTCCTTTTATCCAAACATTAGAGAAAAGTGGATTCTCACATTGAGGAGCTGTCAAACCCTTGCTCAAAACGACCACCAGAAAAGACAAGCTCCGCTTACCTCTGTGTTGCACAAAATATTACTAATATCAAAAGGTCAGACCTCTTGCAGGGTGCAGAGGTCAGACAGCTGGGGCTGCCCATCCTGGGCAGGGGGACACCAGTCCCTGCAGTCCTGCCAGGATGTCCCTCTCTGGGGCGGGTGCTGGCTTTAGGACGGGAGGCCAGGAAGTTCTCTGGCGTGGCCTGTTTGGAAGGTTCCTTTTCCTCTGTTCTCATGCTGTGGTTGGAAGCCAAGGAGACAATCCTGTAGCCCAAACAAGCCCCCTGGCTTTTGTGTCTGCAGTCATGATAAACCTTTTAAAAGGTTGACCTTTTTAAATTTTTAACCATGTTGGAAGAATCGCAAACTGTCTGACGCGTGCCTCTCTTGGAAGGTTTGGCTTAGGAGCAGTTTTGGCGCCTGACTGTGGTGGTGTGTGAGTGTGTGTGTGTGAGTATGTGTGTGTGAGTGTGTGTGTGTAGCCTCCAGGTTGGTGTTTGCAGATGTTGGCTGTGGCAGTCACGCCCCACCTGGCCATGGGGCCCCTGGAGTCCCGCAGTCCCTCCCCTGGGCTCTGCACTGGGTGGGGCTGGGCTGGGGCCAGCTCTTGTGTAGACGCCTCTCCAGGTGCTGTGGAGAGGAACCGCTCCAGGCGGCCACCAGCCTGGGTACCATGGGTGTGCCACCGTCTCAACCCTGTGTAGGGTCCACCTCTCTAACAGGTGAGGAAGGATGCAGGCTGGGAAACAGGACAGGGCTGAGTGTGCCCTAAAGCAGAAGATTTTAATACATAGTTTAAATGTATATTTATTGTTACAGAAAGATTCAGTGTTTTCTAAAGCTAAAATGGTGTTGTCTAAAGCTAAAAATCTAAAACAGTGGAATACAAAATTTTAAATATTAATAGTTCTTTTGTAATTTTATTTAAAAATATCCAAATACACACAGTGGCATGCACCTGTGGTCCTGGCTACTCGGGAGGCTGGGGCAGGAGGATCCCTTGAGCCCAAGAGTTCAAGGCTGCAGTGAGCTGTGATGATGAGACCCCAGAGCGAGACCCTGTCTCAAAAACAAAAATCAAAACCAACAAATACATGGAAACATAGACTAAGGCTGGCAGGAAACATGCTGAAATGTTGATGGCAGTGGCGTCTCTGAGTGTAGACTGACATATGATTAAAAATGTTCATGGGGTAACAAT
>CAUYRT010003346.1:0-11349 GCA_963574885.1 Lepilemur ruficaudatus | reverse complement strand
GGAAGCGGAAAGCGCCGGTGGTCGAAGCCGGCGCTGGGAGCTCCTCTTCTCATGGGGCGGCGGGGGACGGAGAGGGGCCGCTGCCGCCCAAGAAGCCTAAGCGGCCGGCGACGCGTCGCTCGCTGGTGCACTACCTGAAGGGCCGCGAGGTGGGCGCGCGGGGCCGCGCGGGGCTCCTGGGCTTCGAGGGCGAGCTGAGCGGCTACGCGGTGCGGAGGCTGCCCGAGCTGCTGACAGAGCGCCAGCTGGCCCTGGGCACCCTCAACAAGGTGTTCGCGTCGCAGTGGCTGAACGCCAGGCAGGTAGTGTGCGGCACCAAGTGCAACACGCTTTTCGTGGTGGACGTGCAGTCTGGCCACATCACAGGCATCCCCCTGCTGCGGGACAGGGTGGCCGGGCTAGGCCCGGCCCAGCCGGGTTGTGGCATCCACGCCATCGAGCTGAATCCCTCCAAGACCCTTCTGGCCACCGGGGGCGAAAACCCCAACAGCCTGGCCGTCTACCAGCTGCCCACCCTGGACCCTGTGTGCCTGGGCGACCGCCACGGCCACAAGGACTGGATCTTCTCCATCGCCTGGATGAGTGACACCGTGGCCGTGAGCGGCTCCCGCGACGGCACCTTGGCGCTCTGGCGGCTGGACCCGGACATGTTCCATGGCAGCATTGCCTGGCACGACGATGTGGGACTCCCCATGTACTCCCACATCCATCCGATGGACGTGGAAGCCATCCCCAGGGCCAGCACCAACCCCAATAACCGCAAAGTGCGAGCCCTGGCCTTCAGTGGCAAGAACCAGGAGCTGGGAGCCGTGTCCCTGGATGGCTACTTCCACCTGTGGAAAGCCCGGAGCGTCCTGTCCAGGTTACTGTCCCTCAGGCTGCCCTACTGCCGAGAGAATGTGTGCCTGAACTACTGTGATGAATTGTCCCTGTATGCGGTGGGCTCCCAGTCTCATGTCTCCTTCCTGGATCCACGCCAGGGCCAGCAGAACATCCGGCCCATGTGCTCTCGAGAGGGCGGCTCGGGAGTGCGCTCCCTGAGCTTCTACCAGCATGTCGTTACGGTGGGCACCGGCCATGGCTCCCTGCTCTTCTATGACATACGTGCGCATAAGTTCCTGGAAGAGAGGGCCTTATCCAACCCAGACTCCCCTCCAGGGTCCTCAGGGAGGAAGCTCAAGCTCATCTGTGGCAGAGGCTGGCTCAGCCATGACGACCTGTGGGTGAACTACTTTGGTGGCATGGAGGAGTTCCCCAATGCGCTCTACACCCACTGCTACAACTGGCCTGAGATGAAGCTTTTCGTGGCTGGGGGTCCTCTTCCTTCAGGCCTCCATGGAAACTACGCAGGCCTCTGGAGCTAAGGATGGCTGCCTCATTCTCTAAGTGCACAAATTTACCTTTCAGTTCTGTCTAATTTTCCTTCTTCATGCTGCATTCATGCTTTTGATGTTGTGTGGGTTTTGTCTTCCAGGTAGAAATGACTTAACTTAACCAACCTGTGCTCCTCCAAGCAGAGAGAGAGAGAGATCCTCTGGTCAATTAAAACTTCATTTTAAGACTTCTGCTCCTCCCCAACACCTTCTTTTTGCCTTTTCATACAAAGAATTTTTGCTAATCTTTAGTTGCATTATCTCTTTGAGTGAGTCACATACTCTCTTTCTTTAAGGAGATGGGGTCATGGTCTTTCGGTTATGTAGGAGTTCCTTTTTTCCTCATTGCCAGTATTACAACAGGATTGTTTTTATTTTTCATTTTGATTATATGATGTGTATTATGAGAACATTTTCTAATAAACAGGGTGTTTGTATATCTGTTCTGGAGAGCTAACCATAGTTTTATAGCAGTGTTCCAAATGGAAAAATACATTCCAAGTTCTAGATTACCTACTTTTGGGAACATTTCGTTTGCAAATTTTGATCTTAGTGTATGTAGTTTGTAAATTGTTGGCGCTAAAGTGCTATTTAAAAGTTCATTCTTTTTGAAAGGAAGTCATCATAGAATCTTGTGTTTGTATCAAAATGCCAATTGGTCATAATACTTTAGGAATACTAGGGTTCTACTCAACTGAATGTTCAGAATTAATCTGAAAATCTAATCAGTCTTTTTCTCTTTCAAGCCTTATTTAAGTTTGTATGATCTGTCCTTAAATAGATAAAAGAATGTGTATTTTTTCACTTCTTGCCTTAGAACTATCAAGACTTGTGATATATAGTTGAACGTTTGTTGTTTGAGAAACTTGCACAGAGTTTTGTAGCCACCATTCACAGCAGGGATTCTAAGTGTAAATGAATGTATGGTGGGCTGGGAAGAATGTACACTGATCCAGGCTATAGACTGGATATTTTTGCTGTTGCTATTTTAATATAAAATGTTGTATTTGAGCATATTTTAAGATTTCCAATTCTGCTTAAGAGTTAATTCACAAGGAAATACTACAAAAAAGAGAAATCCCATTCAGCTCATTCTGAAAAAAGACTCTCAATTTGTACAGTCCAAATTAGTAAGATTTTATTTTGTGAATTTCAAAGATTCTTACCTAAAATAGAATAAATATGTTGTTAAAAAGTAGTGATGTTATTACCATCAATGTAATAATATGCAATTATAATGAACACAGTACGTTTTTCTAAAAAAGATGAGCTGAGATTTAAAATAAATGGGATTAAGTTAAAGAGAAGTAAAGTAGGGCTCAGATAAATACAACCTGTGGACTGCTATGAAAACAGGTTGTATTTATCTGAGCCCCACTGTGCTTTGATATTCTGAAATAAAAAAGAATGTAAAAAAAAAAAAGAAAACAGGTTGTAATTCTCTAGATAGGAGACTATTGAAAATGAGAAAGGAGAGTGGCCCTTCCTCAAAATTGGCAAGGTTGTGGTGACCTTGGATTAGTATTATGTCAAATGTGTTTTTCCTTAAATGTTTGGGCACTTAGTTGCTGCCTTGGTGTCTACACATTACACGCTGTTCAATGGCAAATCCAAACCAAGTAATATACTGAACGGTACCAAACGTAAATTAAGAAATACAGAAAAGTAAGCTTTTGTTTTTTGGTATTGTTTTAACAAGTTTATATAATTTTTGTTATATAGTGATAAAATGTGTTTATGTGCACCTATGTGTCTCCGACTCAGTCATAAATGTCTTAAGAGCAGAGAATATAATTGTCATCTTTATATTCCCTCATTTCTCCACTAACACCTAGCAAATCAAAGGCAATCAGTAAATATTTACTGATTTTCTTCTGGAGACCTAAAGTTCAAGTTTGAAATAAATAAATAAATAAATGTTTATTCTTAAATACTATAGTCTTTTGTTGTATTTTTCCCATTGTTTCCTTAAATTTTGCACTATTTCATTTCCAGGTCAGGTTACGGTGCTTAACTGTTCATATACCAGATGAAGGAAAATGTATACATTTTATATCGTACTGGAAATTAATCTTTTCACTTTCAAACATTTAGATTTGAATATTTCCTTAAAATATTTTGGGTGTTTTTTCATAAATTAATTTTGAAAGATCTTGCTTTGTAGTTGTCTTTTAACTTAAAAATATATTTGCTAAAAATGTCCTTAAAAATTACCCAAGAATTTCACCAAAGTATTTGCTGCCTAGCTTCTTGTAGGTAATAAGGTATGTTTATGGTATTTTTGTAATTTCTTTGGACATGGGGAAACATTTTCAGAGGAAAAACACTTTCTTACTGGTGTGGGATTTCAGAGAAGAAATAGAAGGCATGTCTCTTCTCTGATTTCTTCTCTGGCTTGGTCTTTAACTTCATCACTGACTCACTCTCAACTTTCTCACATTTTAAGGTATATCTTTTTGATGCTAAATCACATGCCCCAACTTTTTAAAAAACTAAATAACCGAGCGATGTGTGCATTTACATTTTGCATATGTCTAGTTATTTTGAAATATTTTAAAGTTCTAAGAGAAAGTGATCTACATAAGTATAATTGTGTAACCTGTGAGTGTGAAATAATTGGAAAAAATAATCATGCCAGCACTCCAGAAAACCCATAAATGCAAGTCACTTAAAATACCAAAGGAATGCAAATGTTTATGTGCAAATAAGCTATTTCTGCTGCCTTAAAAGCCTTAGTTACTTATAGCTATGTATGAAAGGTTAATTCTATTTATCTCTAACTGCCTATTCATACATTCTTACCCAAGCATATTTCTGACTCAAAAGTTTTTGCTCCTCCACTTTACTCTGGAATGTGTTAATTTCTATTATTTTTAAAGGGGGAGAAAAATGTTACTAATCAAAGATATCCACCGAAATAAATTTAGGTGACTACCCTGGAAAAAAATTCATCTGTTAAATATATTCTAGCGGTAATGATAAATAAAACTGAATTCTCCAGATGTTGATTTTTATCCACCTATACTCAGTGTTGAACATGTCAAAATTTTTCCATTAATTGCTAATTTAGAATGATTTTAGAAGTAATTCACAAAGCCTTCCCGGATGTTTTACTGACAGCTTCATAATCTCTGTAAGTATTATTAGGTAACCCAGCTACATTAAACATGTCACTATGTGAGCTGCTCGGGGATGCAGTTCAGTGAGAACAACATGTACTAATATGAAAGAGAGTCTGCATAGGCCACAGGTGTTTGTTTTAAGGGATGTTATTTTAAGATCTGCTGAAAGGGCTGCCTAAAATTGTTTCCCACTACTGCCCTTCTGCAAACCTAGAAACACCTAGCATTTGAATTTGGCATCAGCAAAAGGACAATATGATTGCAGGAGGTTGCCATGAAATGTTCATGCTGATCCTTAGGAAAGAGGGCTCTTTAACTGTTAGGTATTTATTTTGCATAGGCAGTTGGCTTTTCTTCTTAGGCCCTTTCCCTATTTTTTTTTTCCTATTAAACTCTCTGTGATTTCCAATACAGAATTAAGCACTTTTCTGTGCTTTCAGGGTAGATGTTTTATTATTACCTTTATTATAGCACTTACCAGATTATAATGCAGTTAACCATGCAGGTGTCTACCGTCCCTTTCTCTCCATTTGAATGGGAACTCTGTCATCCCAACACCTAGCACAATGGGCTGGGCTGTACGTACATGGCACTGGGATGTTCAATACAATTAACAAATACAACAGTTCATTTGCATAAATTATTTTGTCAGATTACATGACCAGAACATTAGAGAAGGTGATTAAGGACTAAGTTAATGGATGAAGAATATCCTGAAACAGACTCCATGGTAGTGATCACGGTGATTTGTAGCATGGTATAATGTGGGTCGGGCAGCAGAAACTTTGATTAATTAACTCTTTTGCCCAGGAATGATATTGGATCTAGGGCACCAGGATGAAATGGAATAAATATTATTTTAGAACTATAAAAACTTGGGTTTGAATCACAACTCTTATTATTTGCTTATAATAAGCCAAGGGTATGTTGCTTAACTTCTCTAAACCTGACCTTATATTACTAATTGTTCTATGCCCAGTATGGAGTGGCACACCAGACATTTAACCAAATATAAGATTGTATACTTACTTGAACCTCAACAGTTGATTGCAAACATTTATTGTGTGGTGGTAATCTGTCTAGGAATTTGCTTAATTCAGTAATTTCCAGACATTGGAATATATCAGAGCCACTTGCACATATTTTGAAAGTGAGAGATGCCTCAATTCATACCTACTATAACAGAATTTTCTTGTAAAAACACCATTTTATTCAAGTGTTTTAAAATTAATCCATTCAAAAACAACATAGCAACAAAAAAGGGCATCTGCCTTAGAGATTTAGAGTGTAGCAGGGCCAAAAGATACCTAATTCCCTAATTATAAAAAAAGGTAAATATAACATTAAGGGTATATACTAGTGCAATGAGAACATGTAAAGAATAGTAATTAATTCTTCCTGGAAGGTTATGGAGGGTTCCCCAAAGAGGCAATATTTGAGCTGGATCTGGAAAGTAAAATAGAAGTGGAGAAGGAGAGCCAATATTGGCTTCAAGGTACATTGTGAGTGTCTGAAATGTGGGGGCAGATACACACATACAAGGCTGCTACCATTTGGCCTTGTGAAATTTGAAGTGGCTGTGGGATTTCCAGATAGGAAATGTCTGGTTGGCAGATAGAAATATTAATCTTGAGCTCATAAGAGAGGTTAGGGCTGGAAATACAGATGTGAAGGTCATCACTATAGAAATGGTACCTGGGAGAGGCAGGGAGGGGTATAGTATCTCAGAAATTAAATCCTATGGTTCTCATTTCAAAATTCACCTATGTTTAACATTGATATAGGTATGCATTACAATGGGGTCCCCAATCTCCCGGGCCCAGGGACTGACACTGGTTGGCAGAGCTTTGCCACCACCCCACCCCCACCCCATGCTGGGGGAGGGGGTGGGGGGTGAGGGTGGAGGTGGAATTGTCTTCCTTGAAACTTAGGAAGAGGGAGGGAGGGAGCCGCACAGCAGGAGGTGAGTGGCTGGTGGCTGAGCAAAACTTCACCTGTATTTATAGCTGCTCCCTATCGCTCTCATCACCCCCGACCACCTGAGCTAGGCCTGCTCCCGCCCCCGGCCACCCTGCCAGTCTGAGGAAAAATTGTTTTCCATGAAACCGGTCCCTGATGCCAGAAACGTTAGGGACCGCTACTGCACGTAGTAGGTAATTAATGGCTTGCAGTTAAATAGCCAAAAGAAATGTTTGTTTAGTGAATATTAAACACTACTTAGAGGCCCCCAAGAAGCAATATTTCATCTTTTCATCTGTTAATTATCAACTTTTAAATTTCCCGAATGCAATCACATTAATCTAAAGAAGATAAAGGAAATCTGCCAAATTTTGCTGTGTTTTAAATGAATAAGGAGTCTATATTTTTGTTCGACGTGTTCCTGTATCCTTTATAGAATATAGGTCATTCTACAGTTAGGCAAGATGAAAGCTAAATATTGATGATACATTCCTTACAAATGACTTTTTTTGTTTTTCTATTTTGGAGGTAAAGTTCACTGGAGCAAACACATTGATGATGTCAATGAGAGTAATGGTGCTATTTTCACCCTTTCTAATGCCATTATTGTGCCATTCTCTGTTTCAACCTAAGGCATTAATGTTTCATGTTGATTAAATTTTAACATCTAAATTGCCCTTTTATGTTACACACAAATGATAAACTTGAATGTTCAAGTCAGAGGGCAGCAACTTCAGTTTCCTCTACCTCCTAGTAAATTTATCACATAACATCCTCCAGCACCTCGGAAATGGCTTGTTTTTGCTTCTCCTCCTTTATTTACCCAGAAATATAGGCTTGAGTGTGGTTTTTGTTTTTGAATTATGCTTTATGTGACTAAAAACTAGATCCAATTTTACATAATAAATGTATTTCTTGACATTTGTACATGAAGCACATTTTTGAAAATGGAATCATATATTCCCCCATTGACTTACATTATAATTTTAGAAGTGTCATCTTTATTACAGATTGATTTCCGATGATGGTGGCTTCTAACATGTTGCCACTGCCTCCACTTCTGTGACATGTGTTTTAGTCTTCAAATAAAAGCTAAGTGATGTAACGGACTGCCCTGTTTCAAAGAATACTAAAAGATACTTTCAGAATGTGGTCAATTGAGCTCTAATTCATTTGTGTAGAAAACGGATTTCTTAAAATAGGACATCCTGTAATTTGATTTGCTCTGTATATATTTATCACAATCCAGAGCAAAGTCTAAAATACCCTCATATGTCATATCTAAAGGAGCTCTCTTTTATCTTTTCCCTCAGTCCTTCTTATGAATATATGAAGATTGCCCTAAGCAAAGGCCAGGGGGTGGGGAAGCTTTTCATGTTGGAAAGCTACATTAATTTAGCTGTAATCAGATAAGGTCATATTCAAGAAACTTCAATCATGTGTACATAAAAATGTACATTATTTTGTAAAAATCTAACTACTGTGTACTTAATAATTTCAAAAAATGAAAACTATTTGTTCATTTTAAAGGTAACTAACCTTTTAATGATTTTGCTGTGTCTGCTTTTTGTTGGAAAACATTTGAGTATTTGGTTGCAGCATGGAGGTCCACAGTTTCAGTTGATCCTCTAGATGGGTATCAAGTCATTTGTGACCTGAAAGGCATTTTGATTTGGTTTAGGTAGGAGAATGTAGATTTGCAGCAACAAGTAGTTGAAAAGCAAGAAAGCATTTTTCGGGCTTGTTGCTGAAGACATGGTTATTTTACTGCATTTTTCCAATATTTCCATTGGATCTTTATTAGCATCAATGATTTTAAAATGTTATCTACTGAAACCTCAATCAATTCCATTTGTAGTTCTTTAGGTGCCTTGATGATATCAACTAGAAGAGGCTGACATGCTAATTTGAGTATTATGTCATGATTCTCAAAGTCAGCGAAACTTTCATTGTATTCTCAAATTAATAGGTCTATAACAGCTGTATATTCTTCAAATGATTTGCATATATTATCCTGCTCATCAATGACCTTTGCTTACTGGGTAAAATGTTCATCTGAAATTTACTTTTGAAAAAAAAAAGATAGGTCTTTTTTTTTTTTTTTCAAAATGCTTGGATTTTTTGCCACATATCACATATAGAATTATCTTTACCTTGCAAAGAAATATTCAAGTCATTTTGATTTGGCATGATACCACACAGAAATGCTGCATTCCTATAAAAATCTTCTTTCAATAATTCATATTGTTGATTCTGTTCTTCAGAAAATTTAACTATCTGTTCTCGCAGAGATAAAATTTTGGCTAACACTTGTTGCTGCAATAGCCAACATATTTTAGAATGATATGGCAAATCCACGGTGACTACCTCATCATTCAACTTTAGCATGTTACGAAACTAAGGATGCCATCTTGCATTTGAATGAATATAGTTCATATAGTTATAGTAATATAATATAATACTTATAATTTGTTTCAAAGGGTCACATAAAATAGTAGCTTTAGCACAGAGATTTTGCTGATGCAAGATACAACAAAAAGAACTGAGAGCATCTAGATTTGTTAATGCTTTTTTTTAAATCTGTGCAATAAACCCTTCATATTTTCCTGTCGTGGAGGCGCACCATTATGAGTGTACATAAACTCACTGAATTTGCCAAATCCAGTCCAACTTCATGACATTTACCTTGGAAATTGTTGAAGCTTCACCATGTTCTGTTTGCAAGAGTGCCAAAGTGAATAACTCTTTGTAACAAAGAAAATCTTCTGTTATGACCCCTATGAATTATAAAACCTGCACCGAGTCATTAGTATCAGTTAATTCATCCAAAGTGATTGAATAATATATATTTTCCTTTTGAAGTAGTGCATGAAGTTGTTCTGTTAAGTTGAAGGCTAATTCATGCTGCTGATCAGTTATGGTTCTCCTTGAAAGAAGGAGTTGTTTGTACTTTTAAATCTTTTAAACCTTATCTGGGTCTAAGCATCCAACAACTTTGACAATGCATTCTTTTATGATTTTTACCTCACCGAATGGCTTCCCTTTTTCCCCATTTTTCCATGAGTATTTAAGCTACTTTATAAGTTGCTTCAGTGGCATTATTTCAATTCTTATTGCTTCTTGAAGGAATTGTCTTTGCTTTTGCTTTTCATCTTTTAATTTTTGTAATACAACCTTTCACACCTCTCCCTCTAATTTGAAGTATTTGTGGCCCTTATGACTTATAATGCTGATGAGCATTGAATTTTTTTAATGTTGATATTGCAGTATCACAAAGCAAGCAAATCATCTTATCTTTAGCAGAAACAAGATAATATTGCAATTCTCAATACTCATAAAAAAATCTGTTTTCTTCCTTAAGTATTCTCTTGATCTTCTTTGATATAATGGACTGTTAAATAGACAGAATTAAAAAATACTGTCCAGCTGAACAACTATTCACAAATTTCACTTCAAACAGAAACACAGTGCACTGTTGTCAAAAGCTGATAACAGATTGATGTATTCGACCCCCATAAACTCTCGCCAACCAGCTTCCTAGGGTAGTAGCGCCAGTCAGACAGGGGAAGTTAGGACTAAATCATGAGTGTAGCAGCCATCAATTTAGCCCTTACGGCTTACTAATATTGTAATTGTGCTGGTTGATCTGCGAGGATTATTTTGTTGAAACTTATTTTATTCCTTGCTATTTTAAATATATTCATTTTAAAAATGAAATAAAAATATAAAAGACTAACAAAAATGTATTAATAAAAATAAAAGGATTTGTTCTGTAAAATTTGGATTAAGTCTTGATTTCTTTTTTGGATAGTCTGTGTATGAAAACACTACTGGTTTTAGAGTGTTGATTTTGTATCCTGCAAGATATACATTTCTTCAAATTGACCTTAGCCTGAAGTTTCTTAGGAATATATTGGAAATAAATTTTCTTATTAGTAGTGGATATGTCATTTTCACTGGCAGTAGACAGAACAAACTATCAGAGAAAGTTTGAACACCTGAAACTAATTTTCAACTCAGCATTAGAGTATACTGTGAGAAAATATCTTTTAAATAATGGATGACACAAACTACCTTTTTCTATCCAGTCTATTTTACAGGTCAAATTACATAACCAACAAGAAGCTATTTAACTGCCAAATAACTGAATATTTAAGAAAGGAGACTATTTTAAAATACCTATCTTAAAATTGTCATCTGGAAAAATCTAACCTCATTCCAAATCTTTAAAATTTGTGGAATGTTGATAATCAGGATAAACATATATGAATATAAAAGTAGGATGGCAAATAATGTTTAATCTCTCTGATTTACCATCTATATTTACAAAGGTTTCAACATGTTATAATAACTAGCACTTCTCTTTTTCTTTTTTAAAAATCTCCTTACTGACACCTGTGAATAAAGTATTAAACCCCAAATTCATGTTTTTTCACACTTTACTGTCATTAGTGATTTACTTATATATTTCTAATACTATAAGCACCTTGCAAGGTTATGTTTTTTTGAATTTTTACACCTCAATGTAGTTCATAGCAAAAAAAAAATGCCCAATATATTCATATATTGAATAAATTGATTTTCTGACTTTTTAAGTAAAAATGAAATTGTTTTGATTTGGCTTAGGAGCAACTTCATGATAAATGAGAATTACAACATCTTTATATTTGGTTGAATAAGATAGTTTTAACATACATAATTCTAACAATCCACTCATGAATTGACGGGCACTTGGGTTGTTTCCATGACCTAGCGATAGTGAATTGTACTGCCATAAACATTCGGGTGCAGATGTCTTTATCATAGAATGTCTTGTGCTCTTTTGGGTAGATGCCTAATAATGCTATGGCTGGATCGAATGGTAAATCTAATTTTAGCTCTTTGAGGAATCTCCA
>CAUYRT010003345.1:0-13393 GCA_963574885.1 Lepilemur ruficaudatus | reverse complement strand
GGGCCAGGCGGCGGCGCGCGGGCACGGGTAGGGAGCGGCCCCGGCCGGGCGCGAGGGGGCGGCCACGGCGCCCCAGCCCGAGGCCTGGCGCAGAGCAGCGGGAGGCGGCGCAGGCCGCGGCGGGGCCTGCAGCGGCCCGCCGACCCCGCGAGGCGGCCGAGCGGGCCCCGGAGCGGCGCAGCCTCGGGCTGGGCGGCCGGGGGCAGCCGGCGGTGGCCCCTCGGCTACTTACCGGGAAGAAAGAGAGCCGGGATCCCGGGGCGCCGGGCCGGACCGCGGAGATGCCCCAAACTGACACGGCCGCCATCTTGGAGACAGTGAGCTCCGGCCGGGGGGAGGGGCGGCGAGGCGGCGGAACAGCCGCGGGGGGAGGGGAAGCGTCGCGAGGGAACGGCTGCCTGGGGGAGGGAGCGGGAACAGCCCGGGCGGGAGGCGAGGGGGAGGAGGAGGAGGGGGAGCGATGGAGGGGGGGCGGCCGAGGAGCGGGAAGAGCTGGGCCGAGAGCCCGGAAAGGCCGGAGGGCGGGGCAGGGCAGGAGGGAAGAGCCGGCCGCCGGGTCACGTGGGCCGGTACAAAAGGCCAAAGCTAAAGGGAGAAGGGGCTTGGTGGGGTCGGAGGCCGGCGACGGGGCTCCCGCTGTGTTTTCTCACGGGCTGGGGTCGGGCAGCTACCGGGGAGCGAATGGGGCGGTGTGCCCCTACTCCACAGCTGGGGAAACGGAGGGCGGGCGCGAGGGTGGGGTGGCTTCAGTATGGCACGGAAGTCAGGCACCGGGCGGTGGGCACTCGGGCGTCTGTGTCTGCCGTCGCCCCTCCCTGCGGCAGCGGGCCTGCGGGCGGCGAGGACGCCGCTCCCTCAAGCGCTGTCCGGGGCTCCTCTGCGGGCGGCGCGGGTGCGAGGCGGCCGAGGGTGCAAACTTCGACGCCTTCCGACGCGCGCCAGCCGCGGTGACTCCGGCCCGGTCCCGCACGGCCGGCGGAGCGGCGGAGACTGCCGGCGGCCCCGTCTGCGGGAAGCAGCAGCCCCGGCTGTGTGGCTCGCTCGGAGCCTAGACGGCCTCGGCCGGGCGGAATTGGGCGCGTGCTGATGGCCGAACCGCGCGCAGGCACTTTTCCACGGCCTGTCTGTCCTCTGCTGCTGCACATGTGTTTCTTTTGTCTTTCATCCACTTTAAACTCTTCGGTGCAGAGCTTCAGTCATACTTTTGTTTTTTTCTGCATTCACTGGAAAGGAAGTAAATGGCAATAAAAAGACATGTAAATGCTTAATAAATTTATGTGGAGGTGTATCCGTACTACCTGTCCCTTATCTGCCGTGTGCCTAAACTGTCCTCCCCCAAACCTGCCCACCCTCTCACTCACTGCCTTAACTTCCATGTTTACTTCCTTTTCTGAACTTCTGTAGCAGTGATCATTTGCTCTATTCATTTTGCACTTAATGTGTGGGCTTTATATATATTTTATGAATATATTCCCACATAAATGCTCTTCTGTGATGCCTCTTTTCATCTCCAGTGGCAGCAGGGTGTTGTGCTGGTACTGTAGTAAGGTCTCTAAAAAAAGGATGCTAGTGAATGAGTATTTTTTATGCACCTAAGAGAGACTGAGCCACGTCATGCCCTATCTCGTTACACCTCTGCATTTCTTCTCTATTCTAATCCTTAGCATTAACATTCTGTACCACAGATTGTCTAGACCATTCAATAAGAACAATATAAAACTTTCATTTTCAGATGATGGTCCAGCCAACTCAATATCCTGACACTGACAGTGAGAGCATAAATGTGGTATGGTGAGGTTTATTGAATAACCCTTTATTACCACTTTCCAAGCTTCATCTCCAAATTAGTAGAGAAAATGTGAGGAAACAAGATAATCTGCTAGAAAGGATGTCTTCCATCCTAGGTGAATCAGACAGATGCATTCTCAGGTAAAATGGGCCCTTTTTGTAATGAAAACATCCAGAAAAAAATAAAAAGGGCAAATTCTCTTTTAGGAGAATAGGCAAGGTTTTTATTTCCCAAAGAGGACAGATAAAGTCATACTAATAAAAAGAAAATGAGTTCTTCATGTGAGACTAGAGTGTGTGGTCTTCAGAAGAAAAATAATGCAGACCTGAGTTGTGTTTGCTTTTGGGTAATTTGGAGGAAAACTAGCCACAGCTGTCCCTGTGAAAAGACCAAACTGGGGATAAAGCATACAATAGCAAAAATTTAAAATGATTTACAACAAAAAAGCACAGTTGAGCTTTTCAAACAGCTTCCAGAAAGTCTATGCTTTACATTTGCATAACTAAATGGCACATGCAGGAGGTCTTCTTAAAATAAAAATTTTGCAACAAAGATTAAAGTCCTCATCATTTGCAAGTTAAAAAACAATCTGTACTGTAAAAGGATAGTTTTTCTTAGCTCAACCTTTACACAGAATTTAGCTCTGCTGGGCTGGCAGCTAAAGGTTACTTCTCTCTTTCTTATTTTGCTCTAGGAATCTCCCTGCCTTTTCAGTTGCACTTGGTAACTATATTTTATACAGAGTCCAGGTCAGCCTAAAATTGGAAGATTACTCTGTCCTGTTTTCAACAAGAAAAGTTTTCTTGTCCATTTACATTTAATGTAATTACTGGTATATTTGGATTTATGCCTACCATCTTACTATTTATTTTCCTGTGGCTCTCTTATTCTTATCTCTTGTTCTTTCTTTTAAATTAATTAAAATATTTTAATTATGCCATTAAAACCCCCTCTATTAAATTATTAATTATACATTCTCTTGCTAGTTTTAGAGATTACAACATTCCTTTTTGAATTATTACCCTCTAATATAAATTATCAGTAGCAGTGTAAGTATTATATTACTTATACTACTTCCTCAGGAAGGCTATGCCATTAGAATACTGTACTTTCCCTCCACTTACCCTTCCGCCTTTTGTTTTTATTGTTGTCATGGATTTTAATTGTAGATATATTTTAAGCCATACAAGATTTTATAATGAATGTTCTGTACAATCGATATTCATTAACTTACATATTTACCCTTTATATTGTTCTTCATTCCATTATGCATTTCTGTGCCCCTGTCTGAATTTTTTTCCTCCATTTGAATAATTCCTCTGCTTTGCAACAGATCTGCTGGTGATGAGTTCTCTCCAAGGTTGTTCGAGGTGTTTTCTTGTTTTTCTTTTTGTTTTTTTCACGTAAAAACTGTCACTGACATTATTATCCTTATTAGCCTTCATAGTTTTGCTAGGTATAGCATTCTAGTATGGCACTTTTTTTCAGCACTTTAAAGACATTCTTCCATTATTTTCTAGTTTCTGTCATTCCCTTTTACTTCTTTAAAAGTAATGTCTTTTTTCCTCTGACTCCTTTTAGGATTTTTTGTCTCTCATTTCAACAGTTTTTCTATGATGTGTCTAGATGTGCTTTTGTTTTCATTCCACTTGGGTTCATGAGTGGAATGGGTGCCGGTCATGGAATCCTTTGAATTTGTGACTTGATATGTTTTAGGAAATCATCTCTTCTAGTCTCTTTTTTCCTTTTAGGGTTTTAATTACACAATGTCAGAATTTCTCTTGGTTTACCATCTCTATTTCCTATCATCTTTTTCTCACTTTGTGCATGAGTCTGTATGTTTCCTGTCCAACTGCCTACTTTTAAACCCATTTATGAGTTCTTAATTTTGGCCATTGTATTCTTAAGTTCTAGAATTTCCATATGACTTTTAAAATAAACTCAGATTTACTTGGAGAAATTTTCCATCTATTTATATATTTTCCCCACCTTTGCCTATATTTTCTTGAACTTATCAATCCTAGCTATTTTAATGTTCTTTTTGATTATTACAATAGCTGGATATTCTGTGGGTCTATTTCTGTTGTATATTCTTTCCGTTGGTTTGGGTCATCTTTTTCTTCTTGGCTCTTGGCTAGCCTGGTAATTTTTTCTTTTTTCCTTTTCTCTTAAGCCATGTGAATTGCCTGGTAATTTTAAAAAGAATGCCACACATTAAATATGAAAAATTTCAGAGGCTCTGGATAGTATTATCTTCAGTGAAGGCACACTGTCTTTTGTGAAGCATTTAGTGTAAGGGCTAATCACCTTAATTAATCAGAGACTGAGCTAACTCAAGGTTGGATTTTGGCAAGGCTTTGTTAACCTCTTTGTTGTTGCTGCTACCGAAGCATAACCCTCTAGGGGTTCCAACGAAGAATGCTGTGTGTTCCCTGGGACACTTTATCCCAGTGGATGCTGCACTCTGATTCTTATTTCCTCAGAACCGTGAGACTGTCAAAAACTACTTTCCAAAGGCTTTCTGCTTAGCTTCTTAGTCTTCTGCCTCATGCCTCTTCAGAATTTGTCAAATGATCTGAGGGAAACTGACAGGGTATTGTGCACAGTTACTGACTCCTCCCTTGTCATGGGAATCTGGTCCCCCTTGTCTTTAAGTTTTGTCTCTCCAAACCTGCGACTTGACAAAATCATCCCTTGTGGTGTCTTTGTCTTTTAGGGCCTCTTTCTGTGCTCACAATCAAAACTCAGACTCTGGCTTTATATCCCAAATCTCTCCAAGGGACAAAGGTACTGCTGAATGTCAGCTCACCTCTAGACATAGTGCCCCATCTCTGAGATTGTGTTCTCCTAAGTCCTGGCTGCCTCAGCAGCTGTCTGATGCCTTCAAATACGTTTTATATTTTAGACGTTCTCCTCATTATTTTCAGCTGGTTCATCGGTTGGCTGTAAGTACCCTATCATACTGAAAACCAGGAAAAATTTTGAAAATGAAATGGTCTGGACTTCCTTCTTAAGAGGAAAATGTCTTAACAAGGCTTTGACTGAGGTATCAAGATACCTCAACACTGCAGTACTTTTTAGTAAGTAGTTTAGGATTCTACACCACGCCTGCTGAATCTGAATGAGAGTGAAATGAATCTGACTCTGTATTTTTAAAATCTCTCCAGGTAAGAACATCTTCTTTGACCATGATTGAGTAATGGGGACTGAATTTATCCTCCCCTCTTAATTTGAAAATCTGACAAGATGTATGAAACAATAGTTTTCAGACATTGGACAATAGACAGTGTAGGACAGTGATCACCAAAATAAGAAAAGTAAATGAGTTTAACCTTCTTTTTTTTTTTTTTTTTTCAGACAGAGTCTCTCTCTGTTGCCCAGGCTAGAATGCTGTGGCGTCAGCCTAGCTCACAGCAACCTCAAACTCCTGGGCTCAAGCAATCCTCCTGCCTCAGCCTCCCGATTAGCTGGAACTACAGGCACTCACCACCATGCCCAGCTGATTTTCTCTATTTTTAGTAGAGATGGGGTCTCATTCTTGCTCAGGCTGGAATCAAACTCCTGAGCTCAAGTGATCCTCCTGCCTCAGCCTCCCAGAGTGCTAGGATTACAGGCATGGGCCACCTTGCGCTGGGCAAGTTTAGCCTTCTAATTGCCGCAGCCTACTACCTTGAGATAGTTTTCCAGGCCACAGGACAAGGAGGGGGGGAACTCAGAGCCCTGTAGTCTTGCTAACTTGGGAAGACAAACAGGATCCCGGCAGGCCAAGGTAGCTGAAGTTGACGGAGCAGAGAACCAGAAAGGGGAAAGCGATACATACAGAACTCCAGAGATCCACAGAGGGGTCCTCTTGATTCTTTGGATGTGTATTGATTTGCACATATTTGAGAAACTAATTGGAAACTAGTTGGGGAAAAGAACCACCAAAAAGGGTAGGCAAGACAATTCCCAGAGCTCCCATATGAATGGAAATAATGCCTGTTTCTCCCAGCTGTCATGGAAGGACTTCAGTTCCTGAGGCTTTAGTCCTCAGGAAGGTGTCATCTTAGTCCTGAAAATGAATCCACCCTGTATTAAAGTGATTGAAGGAAATTTGAAGAAATAATGACTGAAATAGTCCCAAATTTAATACATCTGTAAACCCACAAATTCAAGTTCAATGAATACCAAGTAGGATAAAAAATTTTACCCATACCAAGGCACATTATAGTGAAATTGCTGAAAATCAGTGAAAAATCTTAATATGAGCCAGAGAAAAAAGAAACATATTGATACAAAGGAACAAAGATAAGAATTACATCAGACTTCTCATTAGGAGCTATGCAACCGAGAAGAAAATAAATGTCTTCAGATTACTGAAAGATTTAAAAAATCAACGTAGAATTCTTTTACTCAGCAAAAATGTCTTCCAGAAATGGAGGTGAAATAAACATTTTTTTAGACAAAAAAAGCTGTGACAGTTTATCACTAGCAGACCTGAACTGCCGGAAATGTTGAATAAATTTCTTCAGAAAGAAGGGAAAAGGATACTAGATTGAAGTTGTTTAGATTTATAGATAGATAGTAAGAACACTATAAATGTGAAATGTGTGGATAAGTATAATTTTTTATGATTGCTTAAGGCAAATTGATAACAATATGTTATGGGATTTAAAACTTACATAGAATTAAAATGGACAATGGGGGTGGTATAGTTTGGATATTTGGCCCCTCCAAATCTCATGTTAAAATCTGATCCCCACTGTTGGAGGTGGGGCTTGGTGGGAGGTGTTTGATTCATGGGGGCGGATCCCTCATGAATGGCCTTGTGCCTTTCCCATAATAATGAGGGAGTTCTTGCTTTATTCTCAATCCAAAAGAAAACAGGAAAAGAAGAAAAAAGGAGCAAAGAATAGGTGAGACAAATAGACAACTATAGCAAGATGATACACTTAAACTCAATCATATTGAAAATTATATTAAATATAAGTGACCTAAGCATCCAATTAAAAGTCAGAGATAGCAAGAACCACCTATGTGCTGTCTACAAGAATATATTTGAGATAAAAAGACACAAATAGGTTAAAAGTTAAAGAATGAAAAAATATACACCAGGTGAACATTAATCAAAAGAATGATGGAGTGGCTATAGGACTACTAAACAAGATAGATTTCAGAACAGGGAATATTACCAGGAATAAATACAGAGATATTTCAGAATGATGAGAGAGTCAACTTACCAAATGGCAATAATAATCCTAAATGTTCATGGAACTAATAACAGACCTTCAAAATACTGAATGAAAATTGAGAACCAAAAGGAGAAATAGACAAATCTACAAAATACTTGAATGACATTGACAATAAACCTGAACCTATTATCTATAGAACATTGTACCCCACAGCAGAGGAATCCATGTACTCTGCCAGTGCACATAAAATATTCACAAAGATAGACTATATTCTGTGTTGTAAAATAAGTTTCAGTAAATTTCAGAGGATTGAGATTATGTGAATTATGATCTCTGATCAAAATGAAATTAAACCAAATAATTACAGAAATTTATCTAGAAAATTAGCAGATATTTTCAAATCAAACACATGAATCAAAAAAGAAATTACAAGAAAAATTAGAAAACATTAAAAATGAAAGATGTCAAAATTTGGGGAACACAGCTAAGTCACTGCTTAGAGCGAAACTTAAATGGTTAAATTAGAAGAAAAGAGCCTCAAATCAATTAACTAAGCATCTACTTTAAAAAATTAGAAAAAGAAGAATAAATAATCCCCACAGTATGTCAAACGGTGGAAACAATAAAGAGCATCAATCAATGCAATGGAAAGAAGAAAAGCAATAGGGAAAATCAGTGAAACCACAAGACTGTTCTATGAAAAAAACTAATAAACTTGATAAAATTCTAAGAAGATCGACCAGAAAAACAAAGACATAAATTAACAATATGAAGAATGCAAAAGGAGACATAACTGTAGATCCTGCATGTATTAAAAGAACAAGGAATATTATGAACAACTTTATGTCAATACATTTAATGACTTAGATTAAATGGAAAAATTCCTTGAAAGACATAATCTACTAAAGGTCATACAAGAAGAAATATAAGATTTGAATAATCTATTGAAATTTTGTAGTTTATAACTAAAAATCTTCCACAAAGAAACAGCACGCACAGATATTTTCACTGATAAATTCTACCATGCATTTGATAAAGAAAACCAATTTTATACAAATTCTTCCAGAAATTTGAAAAGGGAATATTCCCTAACTCATTTCATGAAGCCAGCATTACTGTGGTTCCAAAATCAAAGGCATTAAAAGAAAAGGAATATTCTTCATAAACATGACCAGCTGGCTTTATCCTAGGAATACAAGGCTACTGTAACACTTAAAGATCAATCAGTGTAATTCACCACATTAACAGACTAAAAAAGAAAAATCATATGATTTCTCAATAGATGAAGGAAAAGGCATTAGACAAAATTCATCCATTCTTGATAAAAAAAATCTCTTAGCAAATTAGGAATAGAAGGAAATTTCTTCACACTGATAAAGGGCATCTCTGAAAAGCCTACAATTAACATGAAATGGTGAACGACATATTTTTCCTCTTAAGACATGATCACAGCAAAGATGTCTATTGTCACCACTTCTAGTCAACATGGTACTGTGGGTTCTAGCTGGAGCAATAAGGCAGGAAAATAAAAAGGCATCCAAATTGGGAAGGAAGAAAACTCTCTTTATTCATAGATAAGATGATTGTCTAGCTAGAAAATCCTACAAACAACTACTAGAATTAATAAGTTTATCAGGTTTGCAGGAAATAAAATCAATATAGAAGAATCAAGTGTAAAGACAAACAACCCAAGTAAAAAATGAGCAAATGATTTTTGAACAGACCTCTCTCCAAATCAGATATACAAATGGCCAACAAGCACGTGAAAAGATGCCCAACCTTACAAATCGTTAGAGAAGTCCAAAATCAAAACCATAATGAGATACCATCTCCTACCCATTAGGATGGCTACTATCAAAAAACACAAAATAACAAGCATTGGTGAGGAGGTGGAGAAATTGGAGGCCTTGTAAACTGTTAGTAAGAATGTAAAATGATGCAGCCACTGTGGAAAACAGTATGGAGATTCCTCAAAAAGTTAAAAATAGAAATGATCTAGCAATCCCATTTCTGGATATACATCTGAAAGAATTGAAAGCAGAATCTTGAAGAGATATTTGTACACCTGTGTATACATAGCAGCAATATTCATAGTAGCCAAGAGGTGGAAGCAACCCAATGTCCATCAACAGATGAAAGGATAAGTAAAATGTGGTCTACACGTACAATGGACTGTTATTCAACCTTCAAAAACGAAGGAAATTCTGACACATGCTACCACATGGATGAACTTTGAGGACATTGTGCTAAGTGAAATAAGCCAGTCACACAAAGACAAATACTGTACAGTTTCACTTATACAGAGTAGTTAAATTCACAGAGACAGAAAGTGGGATGGTGGCTGTCAGAGCCTGGTGGGAAAGGAG
This sequence comes from Lepilemur ruficaudatus, assembly GCA_963574885.1. Classification (NCBI taxonomy): domain Eukaryota; kingdom Metazoa; phylum Chordata; class Mammalia; order Primates; family Lepilemuridae; genus Lepilemur; species Lepilemur ruficaudatus. Next base: position 4,067 of record CAUYRT010003345.1, on the reverse strand, counting down.
AAAAGAGGATTTATAATAGGTATAGAGATTTAGTTTTTCAAGATGAAAAGAGTTTTGGAGATGGATAGTGGTGATTATTTCAAAACAATATCAATGTACTTAATACCACTGAAATGTACACCTAAAAATGGTTAAGAGGGTAAATTTTGTTATGTGTAGTTTACTGGAATTTTTAAAAAATTGAATATATTTGTACTACTAACAAACACTTGGACATTAAAATGTCAAAAACACTATTTTTTACAATACTTAAACAGTTAGAAAGATTTAGGGGTAAATCTGACAAAACATGTACAAGATCTGTTCATTGAGCACTATAAAATATTGTCAAGAGAGATTAAATGAGACCTAAGAAAATGGAAAGATATACCTTGTTTTGGGGTTGGAAAACTCCATGTTGTTAAGATATCAATTATCCCCAAATCGATCTATAGAGTCAGTGCAATTGCAAGCATAATCCCAGCAGGCTTCATTCGTAGAAACTGACAAGCAGATTCTAAAATTCTTAGAGAAATATGAAAAACAAAATTGTTGTCTAACTTTGAAAAAGAACAAAGTTGGAGGATTTATACTACCTGATTTTAAGAATTGTTAACATACTATCACATAGGATTGTTGTGAAAATTTTTTAAGTTACTACAGTTATAGCACTAAAAACAGTCTATGTTACATAGTAAGCACCCCATGAATGTTAATTCTTATTAGTGTTATTATTTGTAGTATTTTAATTTGCATTTCCCTGATGGCTAGTGAAGTTGATTGTTTTTCCCCTCTGTATGTTTATTAGCCATTTGAATTTTCTTTTCTGTGAGGCTCTTGTTTATCTAGTCTTTTGCCCATTTTTCTATTAGAGTACTTGCATTCTATGAGTTCATTATATATTCCAGGTACTGATACATGTCAGTTATATATGTTACATATTATTTCTTCCAGTTTTAAGATTTTCTTTTCACTTTTTTCAGTAGTGTCTTTTGGTGAACAGAAGCTCCTACTATTAATTTACATAAAGTTATCAATCCTTTCTCTTATCATTTGTATGGTGATGGTACCCTTGTCTTGCTTTTAACCTTACAAGGAATGCTTTCAAATTAAGGATTATGGCTTGCCTTGGTGGTTCAGTGGTAGAATTCTCGCCTGCCAAATTAAGGGTTATGTTTGCTGTAGGTATTCTGAAGATGCCCTTTATGAGGTTGAAGAACTTACATTCTGTTTCCACATTGCTAAGAGTTTTTAACATGAGCAGATGTTAAATTTTGCCAAATGCTTATCTGTAACTAACAACATGCTTGATGGTTTTCTTCTTTATCTCTACAGTTAATGAACGGCCACAATTGTTTTCTAACTTTAAGTCAACCTTGCATTCCTGGGACAAATCCAACTTGGTCATGCCGTATTATCTTTTTTATAAATAGCAGGATTCCCTCTGCCAGTAATTTGTTGAGGATTTATGTGACTATGTCCATGGGTGAAGCTGATCCAAAATGTTCCTGTCTTGAACTATTCTTGCTCGGTTTCATAGCAAAGTTATTCTTCCTTCATAAAATGCAAAAGGAGAGTTCCTTCTTTTTCTATACTCTAGAAAGTTTTGCAAAATGGAATTATTTGTTCTTTAAACATTTGGGAAAATTCACTAGTGAAATCCCAGACCTGGTGTTTTCTTTGTAGGAAAATGTTTGTGTACTGACTCAATTTCTTAATGGTTGTAAGATTATTATGGTTTTCTATCTTTAATCAGTTTGGATAAAAATTTTTTTTAAGAATTTGTCCATTTTGTTTTGGTTTTCAGGGAGTTGCTTATAATATCTTTTTATAGACATTGTAATTTCTGTACATCTGTAATTATGTTTTTATCACTCTGAATATAGTTTATTTTTGCTTTCTCACTTCCTTTTCCTTGAACATTATTGACAGAAGTCTGTCAGTGCCACGAGTCTTGTCAAAGAAACAACTTCTGGCTTTGTTATCTTCTCTGTTGTATGTCCTTCCCCCTCTGAATTTTCATCTTTGTCTTTAATATTGCTTTCCTTCTATTTATTCTTTTGTTATTTTTCTAAGTTTTTTTGTTTTTGTTTTAGACAGAGTCTTGCTCTGTCACCTGGGCTAGAGTACTGTGGCATCAGCCTACTTCACAGCAACCTCAAACTCCTGGGCTCAAGTGATCCTCCTGCCTCAGCCTCCCAAAGTGCTGGGATTACAGGCATGCACCACCGTACTGGCCTTTTTAAGTTCTAGAATGGATACTTAGCACATTTATTTTCACCTTTCTTTCTTCCTAATGTAAGAATTTAACACTTCTTTCAAGTTTTGATATGTGGTGTTTTTACCATTTTCAAACTCTTAATTTTTTTTTTAGTTATTCATACTTATGTTTGTTAATTTCCAAATATAGGGATTTTTTTGTTTATCTTTTTATTATTTATTCCTAACTTACTTGGGCTATAAAGAACATAATCTGCAGGAAATTAATTCCTTTGAAATTGTGTTGAGAATTGCCTAGTGCATGTGGTGAATTTCATAAATATTTCGCTGTGCTTGAAAAAAGGTGATATTCTAAACCAATACTGTATGTGGCTATTGCAGCAAGCTTCTTAATTGTGTTGCTCAGCTCTTCTGTTTCCTTCTTTTTTTTTTGTTTTTTTGAGACAGAGTCTCGGTCTGTTGCCTGAGCTAGAGTGCCCTGGCGTCAGCCTAGCTCACAGCAACCTCAAACTCCTGGGCTCAAGCAATCCTCCTGCCTCAGCCTCCCGAGTAGCTGGGACTATAGGCATGCGCCCCCATGCCCGGCTAATTTTTTCTATATATATTTTTAGTTGGCCAATTAGTTTTTTCTATTTTTAGTAGAGATGGGGGTCTCACTCTTGCTCAGGCTGGGCTCGAACTCTTTTTTTTTTTTTCTTGAGACAGAGGCTCACTCTGTTGCCCGGGCTAGGGTGAGTGCCATGGCGTCAGCCTAGCTCACAGCAACCTCAAACTCCTGGGCTCAAGCGATCCTTCTGCCTCAGCCTCCCGAGTAGCTGGGACTACAGGCATGCGTCACCATGCCCGGCTAATTTTTTCTATATATTTTTTTTTAGTTGGCCAATTAATTTCTTTCTATTTTTAGTAGAGATGGGGTCTCGCTCTTGCTCAGGCTGGTTTTGAACTCCTGACCTTGAGCGATCCACCCGCCTCGGCCTCCCAGAGTGCTAGGATTACAGGCGTGAGCCACCGCGCCTGGCCTTGGTCTCGAACTCTTGAGCTCAAACGATCCTCCAGTCTTGGCCTCCCAGAGTGCTAGGATGACAGGCGTGAGCCACTGCAACTGGCCTTCTGTTTCTTTCTGATGTTTTTCTCCTGCTTGATTTATCCATTATCAAGAATAGTATTGTAAAATTCTCCATTATGATGATAGATTTGACTATTTCCTCTTGAAATTTTCTCCAAATTTAAAATATATATATATATTGTAAGGCTATGTTATTAGATGCAAAAACATTTAGAATTATGACATAATTCTGGAAAATTGTACCTTTTTAACATTATATTGTGATAATTTTTAGCTCTAATAATGCTTTTTGCCTTAAAGCTCATTTGCTCTGGTTCTCTTTTAGTTAGTATTTGCATCCTACATCTTCTTCTATTTTTACTATTTTACTTTCAACTTTCTCTAACCTTATGTCTTAGAAAAGTCTCTTGAACAGTACCTTATATTTTGACTTTTATAATAAAAATATAGCTTAATATATATTGTTCAGTTAGAACAATCTATTTTTATTTGTATTACTTCTGTTATTTTGTGGTTTCTATTTATTCTCTCTTCTATATTTATTTGTAGCTACTTTCTTGCCTTATTTAGCATTTTTTAAAAGATTTTTTAAAAACTCTACTTATTTGGATAATAAATATCCTTCTTTTAATGGTAACCCCAGAATTTTTTTTTCTTTTTTTTGAGACAGAGTCTCACTCTGTTGCCTGGGCTAGAGTGCCGTGGCGTCAGCCTAGCTCACAGCAACCTCACACTCCTGGGCTCAAGTGATCCTCCTGCCTCAGCCTCCCGAGTGGCTGAGACTACAGGCATGCACCACCAT
>CAUYRT010003342.1:0-109566 GCA_963574885.1 Lepilemur ruficaudatus | reverse complement strand
GGTTTCCTCATGGATACAATGGGAGTTGTAATAGTACACCACAGGGTTATTATGAGCATGAATTGAATCAACATTTCTAAAATACTAATGACAATGTTTGGCACATATTAAGCCTCCAATATATGTTAGCTTGTCTCATTTGTCACCATGGACCCTTATAGTAAGACCTCAATAATTGTCTATTTTTCTTGGCATTTCCCATCTTGAGCTCCTAGTTTTTGACCATGTACTGTGTCCCTGGCTTCATTAACTGTGTCTGGTGGTTGCTAAGTGCTTTTTGTTCCTAGTTTTCTAAAAAGCCTTGGTGTTCGTGTTGTTACTATGCTGTGGCTTGAGACAGAAGTTACAGTATATTTCTGGAGCCCTAATGTTCTCTGGGAACATATGTAATAAAGTAGGAGCTCATCCTTTTATTCATGGGTAGAAAACTTTCCCATGTCATATAAATATTTGATCCTGAGAGCACAGGATCAGAGACCATACAGAAAATGCTGCCCTGGGAATACCAGCAAGCTTCTTCCGGGAGATCCTGTGCCCTCTGAAGTATATAATGCTGCTTAATAATGGCTAGGTGTAGGCCTCAGGGTTCCCCAAGGGCTCATCTGCCACAGAGAATTGTGCACCAAAATTCAGGTTGGCTCAGAATTTTCTTCCTCTATCTGTCCTGCATTTTCTTTCTTATCTTTTCTAAAAATTGAGGTACAAATTATATATCGTAAAGTTTACTTTTTTAGACTGCACGATTTAGTGGTTTTTAGCATATTCACAAAGTTTTGCAACAATCACCACTATCTTATTCCATAACTTTTCATCATTCCAAAAAGAAGCCCCATATCCATTAAGCAGTCATTCTTTATTCCTCACCCCAGCCCCAGCCTGTGACAGCCACTAATCTGCTTTCTGTGTCCATGAATTTACCTATTCTGCATATTTCGTAGAAATGGAGTCATATAATATGTGGCCTTTTGTGTCTGAGTTCTTCCATTTATCAGGATGTTTTCGCATTTCATCTATATAGTAGCATTTATCAATATTTTTCTTCATGCCTTTTTATGGCTGATGAATGGACAAACATGTAGTATGTCATCCTTGTCTTTTTGAGGCATATGAATAGGTAGGGCAAATCTAACATTCCAGGGTTGATGTAACAAGTCTCTATACAATATATGCCTTCTGTTTCAGGACCAGGATGATATTTTCTCTCAATCTTGCTGTTTTTACACTGCTAAGGCCCCTGCTTGTGGGTCAGTGTACCCACTAAGTCCTGGGACACAGTCCCCAGAGTGGGAGCCAGTCCTTCCCATAGAGAACATTTGCTGCCCTCTCCTCCCACCACCCCATTATCAAGCCTCTTTCTCCTCTCACCCACCTGCAAAAGTGAGTTGCTCTTCCTCATTTCTGGGGTTGGGCATCATGCACAATAATGACCATGAGGTGCTGATGGAAAGCTGGGCTGGAAGTCTCCCCTTTGATTTCTGAGGCTGAGGGCGACCATTTCATCTAACTTCATTTTCTTCATTCCACTGTACATATGAAGCACTTATTATGTTGTGGTCCTGTGCTGGGATCTCCCTCTGAGTGATAGAGTTCACAGAATGACTCAAGCTACAATAAAGAAGATCTGAACTCTTTACAACTGAGCAGCTTCCACATCCCACAACCTCGTTTTTTTCTCCAAAGGGACAAACTGGAGAAATGGAGCCTCCTACAGTGTGCATTGTAAGACCTCTGAGCACGTCTGAGTCGCTTTTCTTTTCCACAACCTTGTCCCCTGCCTACAAAGCCCTACATCATAACCTCACGCTCTCTAGGTCCCGTCACACCTAATTAGCTTCCCTGAGCTGGACCTGTGGCCCTGCACATGCTCATGCACAATTGCGGAGCATGAATTTGCCCATGGGCTCAAGATGGGTTCTTGTGTGGTTCTGAGAAAAGGAATATAGCTCAGAGCAGTCTGAGCTGTATGAGGTCTGCAAAATTTATCAGGTCCAGAGACACATTAGTATGGGACTTCAGTCACCCCCTGCCCACACACACATATTCATGCCTGGGAGCAATTATTTAAAAACATTTTGTTCCTAACCAGCTGTCTCACCCATTATCTTCGCCTTCTTGGAACTTATGATACAAAGAACAATGTCTAGCCAATTAACAGCTTATGTTATTTTAATACAAATTCTTGGTAAACAACTTAGGAACTGCCTCTTCTTTTCCTTTAAAAACCTACTTGTAAGTGATACTAATTGGAGTGTATATGAAGGGCAACTTGAGTCTATGCTCCTGGGCTATAACCCTCAAGCTTGGCCCAAATAAACTCGGTACTTCCATTAATTTTTCCTCAGCTTCTTCCTTTTAGATTGGCAGTTCAAATATCATATATTGCAATATTTTTAAGGGCAAGGACCATGCATCTGTCATATTTTACTTATACATTCTGTCAATATTTTTGAGTGCCTATTACTTGCCAAACATAGTGTTAATTTATGTATATACCATGGTGAGTTAAAACAGCATCCTCACCCACATGGAGTTTATTTTGTTTCCATCTGTGCTAGGCATAATGCCTAGTACATATTAGAAGTTTAGTCAATGTTTGTATGACCTTTTGTTTATATGAAAGATTATAATTTTCAAGATGTGACAGTCCTATTTTTAAAGATGCAACAACGTCTTTTTTTTTCTTTTTGAGACAGAGTCTCACTCTGTCACCCTGGCTAGAGTGCAGTGGCATCATCACAGCGCACTGCAACCTCAAACTCTTGGGCTCAAACCATCTTCCTGCCTCAGTCTCCAGAGTACAGGCCTGTACTGCCACGCCTGGATAATTCTATTTTTAGTAGCCATGTGGCTCTTGCTCTTGCTCAGGCTGGTCTCCAACTCCTGACCTCAAGCCATCTACCACTTTGGTCTCCCAAAGTGCTAGGATTACAGGTGTGAGCCACTGTGCTCGGCCTGCAATAATGCTTTAATTCTAGGCCATTCTATTAAGTTGTCTTAGTGGTAAAATACATCAATAACATTTTCAGTGAACTTCAAAGATTCAACCAAAGGACATATATTTAATAGATTTAAATGTTAGTAAATCCTGCTAAGAGGATTATCAAGGGCAATTTCAAAAGATTATGATCTAGGGTTACTGAGGGAGGTGAAGGATCCTTTAACATCAAAGGTAAGGACTTTTGCAAGGCTTAGTACTATTCTCTTTAACATGCTGGAGACCCAACACATTGGCCAGTAGAACTTGTAACTTTTCTTTAAATTAGATTAATTTAAAGGCTTGTTTAATCTTGTTTTCTGTTATAATGCCTCTACTCTGATAAAGCACAGCTTTGGGTCTATAAAATTCTCCCCAAGCCTGGTCATCTCCCTGAAACGTTTCACAGTTGTAGGTGGAATTTACCTAGCCTGTGGGATAGAAGAGTGAGAAAATTAAAAATTGTTCCCAATATTTCTCCTTGTGTCACAGAAAGATCACCAGATGAGCCAATACATACACTTAGGAAAAGCATGGGGTTTTGTATACAAATATTTTGGTTCAAGCTTTGCTTCTTCTACTTACTAAATGTGTAACCATGTTGAGAATAAATATTTTACTGAAATATAGGAAGAATCAAATGAGATAATTCATGGGAAAGTTTTGTAAAATAACAAAGCTAGGTCTAAGATCTGTCATTCTCAAGAATTTTACCAGGTTAATTAATTAATTAATTCAGCAAATATTTATCAGGCACCTGCTCTGTACAAGATCCTGTGCTCTGTGCTGGCACACAGTAATGATTGCAACATATTCAACTCCAGCAACTCAGTCTACTAGAGAGGCACACATGAACAAAGAAGGGACTGAGGCATGGTCAGTGCTCTGATAGAAGGACATAAAGAAGATGGTATGCTTGGCCAGGCAGAATAGTATAATGGCAAGGCAGGAGAGTATGATTGGAAACAGCACAGATGTTCATTTAAATACAGGCAGTCCTCACTTTACTATGTTTTGACTTAAGATTTTTTGACTCTACTATGGTGTAAAAGCAATACATACACATTCAGTAGAAACCTTACTTAAAATTTTGAATTTTGATCTTTGCCTGAACTAGCAGTAGGCAGTATGAGACTGTCTTGTGATATTGGGCAGTGGCAGCAAGCCACATCTCCCAGGCAGCGACGTGATCATGAGGGTAAATGACCCGTACTCTTACATGAGATATTCTACACTTTATTATAAAATAAGCTTTGTATTAGATGATTTTCCTGTGAAGATTAGCTGTATAGGGTAATGTCAGTATTTTGAGTGTGCTTAAGGTAAGCTAGGCTAAGCTATGATGTTCAGAAAGTTAGTGTATTAAATGTATTTTGATTTACCATATTTTCAACTTATGATGGTAATTTGAGGAGCATCTGTACCAGACTACCTGTGTGACCTAAGTCCTCTGTACATTAGTATCCTTGTCTGTGAAGTGGAGATAATAATGGTACCTGGTTTATGGGGTTGTGAGGACTAAGTGGGTGCATGACATGCAAAGTGCCAAAGACAGCACCTGGCATAGAGCAAGGACTACTGTATAAGTGTTAGCTATATTTTTTTCTTATTTTATCTAGCTAGCATCAGTGTTAAGTACAGCTTCACAGAGGATATGACCCATGAGCTTCATTTTGAGTGATGAGTAGTTTTGTTTTGTTTTTACCAGGTGGGCAAAGGAGCATGAACGATGCTGTGAACAGTGAAAGGTGAATTTGGGAGGATCATGAGAAGACGTATGAAGAAGGCATACCACATCCTGCAAGTAGATTGCTGTAGCTGGAGAGAACCACACGAGGAGGAGCACCACAAAAGGAGTGGTTGTAGAGATGGCATGAGCCGCAGCATGGAGGCCATTGTTCATCATGTTTCAGTGCTTAGACTTTGCTAGGTAGATGATATGGGTAGATATGGAAGTTGAATAAGAGGGATGTGTCTAGGAACAGCCTTCAGGTTTGTGACCTGTGAAACTGGAGCATGGTGTTGACGGCCAAGTGATACAGAGTGTCTTAGCCTGACTTCTTTAGAAAACAGACATTGAAGCAAAGCTTTATGCTGAGGGTTTATTGAAGGCTGCAGTTACAGAGCAGTCAGAATGAAGAGAAAAAGGAAATGAGGCAAGGGAGGAGAGAAAGCAAATGCAACGTAGCACATTACAGAGAATTCTATAGTTTAATGAAAAAACACAGCTCGTTGCTTGGTCTCATTGGATGTGTCTAGGTAAGCACTGTGAAACAACTACATTTTGATTCAGCTGATTAACTCTGTTGAACTTATAGGTTGCGTCACCTCACTCTTTCAAGTAATCCCCAGAAAGATCCTGCAGCCCATGGAATAGCACTTCATTTGAAACTGGAAGAAGTGGAAAAGCCAGAGTTTTCCATGAGTCTGATATGGTCAGATCTTGTGCTGAAGCTGCTTTAAAGGAGGATCTACTGGAACCTGGATCTCAGCCCAAGGGAGACCAGGAGAGTTGATGATACTAGGAGATAGAATTATAGTGGTGACAGTCAGACATGTCCTTAGAGCAAGTGGGCAGGGACCTGTGTAAACTGAAGAGGGGTATAAATTCAGGCTGATACAATCTACCTTTTGGTACTATAATTTGGAGCATCCATTTTTGTGAGAATGACATGTCCTCATTTCTTTTCTGAATGAGGAAGCAATCCTTCAAATTGGCGGCCAGTTACATTCTCCTTAGAAGGCTTAGAGAGGGTTATCATGCCAAGATACAGTTCCTGCTACTATATCTGGTCTCAGAACCATAATTTATATTAATCATCTTTTTCCACATCCACCAGTTTTATGCTTTCTTCACAATAAGCTACCATCTTGGCTTATTTAGGTTACTTGTCTGGTGGGGTGACCCAGAGTTTCATCCTGGAGGGGTTTGAGCACTCAGTTGCCTTCGGTTTTGGGACCATGGTTGGTGCAATTGGATAGTCACAATTATCACTGGAAATAGATGCACTAAGAGATGCTTCAGTGGATCCCCTGAGTTTCAAACAATCCTTTCTAACATAATTCTCCCTATCCCTGTGTACAGTAGCACACACTGACAGAAATGAGGGTGATTACCTCAGTAAGTATAAGAATTTCTTTCTTTGCCTGTTGTTCTACTGGCATTAGGTGCTCAAAGTTGCAAGACGGTAATAGTAGCTTCTGGTTCACTTTATCAGGTGGAAGCAGAGCCCCCTGCTCTTGCAATCAGCATCTCAAATCCAGCAGAGCCTAGGTTTGCAGGAATGAGGAAACACAAATTCTACACGTGGTTTACTGGAGTAAGGGTCATTGGGACTACTCCTATTATCACTCTTTGGTTCCTGGACCTCAATTTTTTAGCTATGCAGGAAAAGCATCATATATTGGCTATGGTTTCAGTGATTATACTACATCCGAAGATGTTGCGACTGAGCTTGTACCTTAGCTAAACTTTCAACACATCTTTTAAGCCTGCTGATTCTGGATGATGAGGTACATGGCAAGTCCAGGAATTCTCATGTTCATGAGCCCATTGTTGCACCTCCTTCGCTATAAAACAAGCCCTTTGGTACTGTGAATTATTGTGTACAATTTAATGTCAATGGACCAGGAATTTTTTAAGCCCTTGGATGGTGGGAATGACAGAGGTTCTGCAGACAAAGAAGGCAAATACACATCTTAGTATGTATCAGTTCAGATAAAGGTGAGTTTCTGCTTTTCCAAAATTGCAAGGAGTCTGAGGTAATAGAAATTCTATCAGGTATCTGGTTGATCTACCTGAGTAATGGTACCATACTGGGAATTTATTGTCTATCTCTACTATCAGAGGGCTGGGACATTCAGCAGTTGCAGAAGGATTAACCTTGTTGAAAGGGAATCCGTGTTATTGGACTCATGCGTAGTTGAGATCTTCTTTCCCATGAGCATGTTGTGCAAGTGCTGGGATAGCTGAGGAAAGACACTGGCTGAGATCCACTGATTGAGTCTCTTGTCTATCTGGTTGTTAAGGCATATTTCTCTGCAATGGATGTTATCTGATGGGTATTAACTTTAGATATAAATATCTGTATATTTTGTGTCCATTCCCATAGGTCCATCTGTATGTCTCTTTTACCCAATCTTCTGGTTTTGGCCAGTTGATTGGGGTTAGAATGTGGCAGCAGCAGTCCATTTCTGGCTAATGCCAACATATCATGCTGACCTGTCTGTGAATCAGGCCCATGTCATTTCCTCAACAGTCAGTTGGTTATATAGATCTCTCCCACTCCACCTCACGAGGCCATTAGTGTGAGTTGAAGAATAGGAGTTAATGCAACCAAGGTGACATGGGCACCTGGGCCACCTGTTCAAGTAGTTGATTCATACCTTCTGTATCCACTGAAGCCCAGTTCCAAATGTATTACTTCGTTGTACAGGGGATTAAATGATAGATGGCATGGCAGATTTGATAACCTTCAGGCCATGATGGGCATTTAGTTTGCAGAGTCCCTTGATATCTTATGGTTAGGTGTCCAATCTTGATTAGGGCATAGTAACATAGCAGAAAATGTCTTGCGAAGAGAATATTTTTTTTGCCAAGGAGTGCATGTTTTTCCTCTAAAGTTCTAGGTGTCTGTCTTACGACTCTCCGATTAGAGCAAAATAAATGCCATTTCTCTCTGTAGGTCGTGAGAGATACAAGGAGCAACAACTTGTTTTTTCTTTGGAAAAATGTCACAGCATCAGAGAATTTCCTGCTAAAACTTCTCCAATATGTCAGACCCATGACTCTTTATAAAGTTTATTTACCATCTTTTTGGCATACAAATGAACCCTTAAAAATTTCAACAATACAGCAGGCCCATAAATATAGAATTTATCCGTCATCTTTTAGTATACAAGTGTCTTAGACATCTAGGATATTTATCACTTCTAGCTCAACAGATCCAATTAACATGAAGTGGACCAGAATGAAATTCTGAGGAATTTCAAAATATTCAAGGTCCCAATAGATGATATTATGTCAGAGAACAAAGAGTTAACATAGCATTCAGGCAAGAAAATGTATGTACTCTGCTATCTTTGACATGCAAAAATGAATGGCTTTCAATCTTCCCTGCTTATGTGCATCAGGAAGAAAGTATTCTACCAAATCTATAGCATTATGCTAAGCGCCCACGATTATGTTGATCTGAATTCATAAAAATACTACATCCAGCATAGCAACTGCAAACAGGATTTCCATTTTGTTAAGTTTACAGTAATCCATGAGGCATAAGCTACCTGATTTTGCAGAGGCCAAACTGGAGAATTGAGAGAGATGTAATAGGGTCCGTCTGGCTCCTCATCTTTTAAATTCTGATGGTGACAAAAATTTCTGCAGTGCTTCTAGCAATATAATGTTTCTTCTGATTTAGATTTCTGGACATTTGGAGGTTTTTCACATGATTTTTCCTATTATAATGATCATTAACTCACAGACTAGAAAAATAACAGAAGAGATCCAGCATCTAAGAATGTGCATTCCAATTATAAACTCAGATCAGGTAAAGAGACACACTGTGAATGTTGGGCTCATATGACCAACTATGAGATGGGCTTGAACCAAAATTTCATTCCTTACCTGGATTGTGTGGGCCTCCACACTAATCCTAGGAACATGTATTTTAGGTTCTCTTGGATCAGTGTCAACTCAAATCTTATGTATAATAGTTCTAGAGAAGTCTGAATAGTCCCTTTTCCCCAGTATAGTTAACTTTGGAAAATTACTAAAGCCTCCACTGGAGAAAATCAGAGTCAACAGTGAATATCAGAATTTCACTATTTATACTTGAAGTGACCTGGGATCACCTTGAATCGATGGATTTTGGGTCTGTGGACTGACTCAGATATGGACACTTCATGAGGAAGTATAATTTTCCATGTGCCATCTGACATCAACCTTATGATCACCAGCTTTCTATTCTTTTTATCATAATAAAATTGAAAAACAGCTTAGTTGACTATCCACCTATCTTACTCCTAAGAACACAATGGTCTATTTTTGATTATCATAGATTTCTGGGCATCAAGGTATTGTGATTTCCATTCCAGCCTTGTTGAACACTATATTAATTAAGGTTAATGGTTCGGAGTTGCCATGTGGCCTCTGACATTCCAGAATCTCATCATCCACATTGATATTATGGAGCCCAGTTCCATGGCAGAATATCACACTGTCAACTCCAATCAACAGATAATAGCCACTACTTAGCCTTTCATAGATACTAGTGTTTCCATCACTAGTGCATTCCTTAATGGAGAGAGTATCCTCTGGTGCTCCTTGTGTAGTCAGTTGGTGGGTTTTCAAGTCTTACACTATAATTTAATTCTAATACCTGTAACTTACTTTCTCTATACTATGTCAAGAAAGTTCAGTTATCTCTATCTTGGTTATTACAGGCCATCAACATGACCAGGCTTCAAGGAGCCATCTATGATAATATTAGGACCAGCTCTAGGTAGCCTTGCCAGAACACTAAATTTGAATTGATAAGTAAAGTATGCTGCAGGGATGTGATAACTGCGTGCAACTTGTGATTTGTGATTTTCTTTTCTTGATTGATTGATTATTAGAACAGCTGATGAACTTTGAATAAGGTCAATAGATTCACTAAAAACATTGTATTAATATTAATATTCTCATTTGGTTAACTGCTGTAGTTGTGTAAGAGAATGACCTTCATTTTAGGAAACATGTGCTGAAGTATTTAGGGTTAATGAGTATCATGTCTCCAACTTATTCTCAGGCAGTTCAGAAAAATTAGTGTGTGTGTGTGTGTGTGTGTGTGTGTGTGTGTGTGTGTGTGTTTAGGGAAAGAAAGAAGGAGTGAAGGAGAGAGAGAAGAAGAAAGAGGAGGATAAAGGGCAGAAATGAGGGAAGAGGAGAGAAGGTGAATCATAAGGCAATGTAGTAAAAATATTAACATTTTGGGAACCTGGAGATTGTTTGTGTCATTTTGCAATTTATCTGAAGTGTGCAATTATATCAAAGTAAAAGTTAAAAAATATTCTTATTCCAAGGTGAATTGCCCAGTGACAATGAATTCTTATCTGAACTTACATTCTGCCGTCTCCTGATCTTAAACTCTTTATTCTCACACATATTGCCCTGGTTCCTCTTCATTCATATTTACTAGGTCTTATAATTTTTTGATATTTAGGGTATTGCTTTCTTACAATATTAATTCTTTCACTCCATAAACATAAGATATCTTTCCATTACTTGTGTCTTTTTCAATTATCTTCAATAATGTTTTAAAGTTTGCAGTATTCAGATAATTTACATGTGATTCAACCTAATGCAAACCTTTGTTTAGAAAGCAATACCCTAATTATCCTGCCTTGAAGCCTTCACGTCTAAGCCCTACAAATTAAAATCTAAATATCCATGATCTCAAACCCTCAACCTGATGTCCAGATGAAGTATGTTAATTAAATATAGTACTTGAATATTTTATAAATTTGCATTTACTTGTTCATGTAGGGTCTTCTCTTTCAGAGTCATTATGAGTTTCACCCCTGCATTTTCTGCACCAGCCGGCACCACTTTGACATTAGACACTGGTCTATATCAGGAGGAACTACATGATCTTCAGGAGGACTTTGAGTCGGACTGAGGATTTTTCTGGTTAGCACTGTTTACCAGTGTAAACTGTCAGGTAAGACTTGCAAGCTGGTTCTTCTGGTTCAGATCTTTCATCTCTTTGTTTAAATTTATTCCTGAGTATTTCATTTTTCTGTAGCTATTGTAAATAGAATTGTTTTCCTGATTTCTTTTTTATATACTTTGTTGTTAGTGTAAAAAAGATGCTACTGATTTTTGTATGTTGAAACTTTCCTAAATTTGTTTACTGGTTCTTACAGTAATTTTTGTGGGGTCTTTATGGTTTTCTAGATACAAGATCTATGTTGTCTGCAATCAGAAAATTTAACTTCTTTCTTTCTAATTTAAATGCCTTTTATTTCTTTCTCTTGCCTAATTGTGGTGACTAGAACTTCCAGCACTGTGTTGAACAGAATTGGTGAGAGTGAGCATTCTTGTCTCATTCTTGATCTTAGGGAAAAAGCTTTCAACTTTTCACTATTGAGTATTATGTTAGCTGTTGACATTTTATATATGACCTGTATTGTGTTCAGGTACATTACTTCTATATCTAATTCGTTGAGTTCTTGTAAAAAGTATGTTGAATTCTGTTGAGTGCCTTTTCTTTATCTATTGAGATGATCATATGGGTTTTGTCCTTCATTCTGTTAATGTGGCATAACACGTTTATTGATTTGTGTATGTTGAACTATCCTTGCATCCCAGGGACAGATCTCACTCAATCATGGTGATTGATCCTTTTAATGTGCTGTTGAATCTTGTTTGCCAGCATTTCATTGAAGGTTTTTGCATCTATGTTCATCAGGGATGTTGGCCTGTAGTTTTTGTTTTTGTATGTCCTTGTCTGTCTTTTGTATCAGGGTAATGCTGGCCTCATAAAATTAGTTTGGAATTATTCCTTTTTCTTCAATTATTTTGGAAGAGTTTGAGAAAGATTGATGTTAGTTCTTCCTTTAATGTTTGGTAGATGTCAGCAGTGAAGCCATCAGATTCTGTGCTTTGCTTTGATGGGAGAGATTTTTATTAATGATTCAAGGTCCTTACTCATCATTGATCTGTTCAGGTTTTCTATTTCTTCATGATGTCATCTTGGTAGGTTGTATGTGTCTAAGAATTTATTCATTTCTTTCTTTTTTTTTTTTTGAGATAGAATCTCACTCTGTTGCTCAGGCTAGAGTGCCGTGGTGTCAGCCTAGCTCACAGCAACCTCAAACTCCTGGGCTCAAGCGATCCTCCTGCCTCAGCCTCCCGAGTAGCTGGGACTACAGGCATGCACCACCATGCCTGGCTAATTTTTTCTATATATTTTTAGTTGGCCTATTAATTTCTTTATACTTTTAGTAGAGATGGGGTCTCGCTCTTGCTCAGGCTGGTCTCAAACTCCTGAGCTCAAATGATCCGCCCGCCTCAGCCTCCTAGAGTGCTAGGATTATAGGCGCGAGCCACCGCGCCTGGCCTCAGTCACCTCTTGATAACCGTCCATCCAATGTGTGAAGATAGTTTCAAATCTTTCCCACTCTTTTATCTACTCCTTCCTAAAGAGACTGCTATTGCATTTCAAGGTTAACTTTTACTCATAATCCTAAATCCTCTTATTCCTTCATCTAAGTACAAAAAGGATTTTATACTGTAACATATACCTTTTAATTTCTAAGACAAAAGAAGCAAAATACAGATCCTCATTGGAACTGGAACATTTGTGTATTAGGCAAGTCATACTTCCTTTTAGGACAAAACCATGAAAAGCAATGATATTCAAAATCATAGGTACCAGATAGAATGTGAGGTGCTAACTAGATGAGGACTGTTTTAAAACAGTGAGTGTATCACTGATGCTGCTGTTCTGGTTGTTTGACAATAATGTATTGAAAGAATCATCAACATTTACGACTTTGTAAATACTCTCTTTTAAATTAAATTTTAGAATAGGAATTTTAAGTTTGTATCTAGGACAAAGAAGTATAGCTTTATGGAAGTTTGAAAACTATTTGCTTGTGCTGTTATATATCTTTTTCATATGCAAATACATGAATCATGCCCGTTAGAATTAAGTTTCCTTTAAAATTAACTTCCCATTAATTTCTTACTAAGATCTATAATGGAATTTTGTCTCACAGCAAAGTTAACAGTACATATGACTTTGACAATTTTTCAAAAAGCTATGAAGATGCCATTCATATATCTCAAATGTTTAGGAGTTGTTTATTATGTCCTGTACAATAATAGCTTCTTGTTTCGTACACTGTACTTGTTGTCCAATCCAGTGAGTTGACTAATTTTTTCTTTGCAGTTCTGAAATAATCACTGCTGTGTAATTCTTATTAAATGAAATGTCTATTAAGTTATCATTTGGACTAAGTAGGGAAACAAGTTTGCTTTTCATTATTCATAGCACTAAAGAATCTATAGGAATCTAGTCTTGTAGATTAAAAAAGGATGTGTGTCTATGACATTTCTTATGGAAGAAATTCTTTGAAAAACAGTGTACCTACATAAAGCCACCTTATTTTATAACAAAGTATATTAGCTATTTTAATTTTAGATGAATTAGGTAGTATAGTGAAAATTACTAGAAGTTTTCTGCTTACTGTGATAAAGTCTGTACTTACACTCCAAAGTTATGATCCTCTCCTCTCAGCAAATTTTGCACCTGCATTTCATGCAAGATGTGTGGTGCCCTACTTGTGGCAAGCCAGCACAGACCTGACTGATCTGCCAGACTGACTGATGGCTGCTTACTTTCAGGAAACCACACTCTGGTTCTTGGTATGAGTCATGTCTTCCTTGAGTACCACTGATCTTTGATTACTAAACTCCAACTCCAATAATAATCCATAATCCTTGATTTACAGAACATGTTGGCTTATAAAACACATGAGTCGATTTAGTTCAATTCAACAAATAACTGAATGCCTACCATGAACAAGGTAAGTGCTTTTCAGTAGCACAAAATAAATAACCCATATTCCCTATTAAGCTGCTTAATATATAAGGAAAGATATGTACCCAAAACACTGCTGCATTATCCCTTCCTAATTAAAATGACCCATGTTTTATAAAAGATTCATAGTTTTCTTCTTATCTTTCTGAGCATTACTTCTCAGCTCAGGCAACTCTTCAGGTTTCTACGCTTGTATGCTCAGCTACATATTCAACATTTCCACGTGGATGTCTTGTAGGAACCTCAAATTCAACATGCCTAGTATCAAACTCATAATTATCTGCCCTAAATTAGGTCTTCCTCTAGGATTCCCTGCCTCCGTGAAGGGCACAACCCACAGTGCAAGCCAGAAATCTGCTGCTACTTATTCTAAACGTCTTCATCTCCTTTGTCCTCTTTGGTTTATTTTTGCTGGCTCATTTCTCTCTGAGTTTATGTGTTAAAAGTTCTCAGGGACTTATCTGTAGGCCATCTTATCTTTCTACTCGATATTCTCTTCTGATGGAGATTTCACCTTCTCCAGTGATTTTTTGATATACAGTTTCTATGCTGAAGACTCTTAATTTTTAAATCATACCTTGGCCAAGAGAAAAGTACTAGTGAAGTACTTTTCTTTTCTTTTTTTTTTTTTTAATAGAAATGAGGTCTTGCTTTGTCACCCAGGCTGGAGTGGAGTGGAGCAATCATAGTTCACTGCAGCCTCAAACTCCTGGACTCAAGCAATCCTCCTGCCTCAGCCTCCCAAGTAGCTGAGACTACAGGTGCATGCCACCACGCCCAGCTATTTTTTTTCCATTTTTTTGGATGGGGGATAGGGTCTTGTTATATCACCCAAGCTGGCCTCAAACCCCTGTCCTCAATAGTCCTCCCAACTCAGCCTCCTGAAGTCGTTGGGATAAAGGCATAAGCCACCGCACTTGGCTCCAGTGAAATATTTTTGTTCTTTTCAGAAAAAAATCTTTGTAGCTTTGATTTTTTCCCCCATTTTCCTTTACTTATTACCCATTTGTTCAATAAACTTATTAAATACATATATTCCAAGCATTTGTTCCTCACAAAAATGCAGTGACATTGGTGCTAATAGACTCTGGGACTTCTCCAGAATCAGCCAGCCAGCCAGGAGTTTTCTGACAACAAATTCTGAGCTCATTCCAATAAACTGTAGCATAGTTTTTTTGGATTCAAGCCTTACCTTTTTTGAAAAATGTGCTTAATTCTAAATAACTTACATCGTCCTTCTTATGCTCACCTCTTCATATCAAGTAATCAAACCTCTAAATCTCTTATTGCAAAGGAATTGAACCAAGTGTTAAAAACAAAGCAAAATATTTAAACAAATTTATTATAAGGTGTGATTATATAATCCTCCTAAGTAATGTACTTTTTAAAAGATGAAATTTGCTAACTAAAGTAAATCCATAATTAATTTTTTCCTTTCATTGTTCCACAAAGGACTTGCATTTGCTTACAGTAGGAACAAATGAATAAAGTAGTAAGAAAATATAGAGAACTGGAAGTGGGGATGGGTGAGAAAGAATTGAGAATCTAGATTGGAGAAAGATATGTTACCACAATTACTAAGACTGGGCCTCGAATTTGGCTCTACCCTCCTCCAACTCAAAGCAAAACAAGAGGCATAGGCAAGTAGATAATTTTCACTTCCTTTAGGTCTTTGCTCAACTATCACCTCAGTGAGCTCTTCCATGACTACCTTATATAAAAGTGAAATAAGCCAGGCACAGAAAGACAAATATTGCATGTTCTCACTCATATGCAGGAGCTAAAAAAGTTGATTTCATGGATGTAGAGAGTAGAATGATGGTTACCAGAGGCTGGCAAAACTGTGTGTGTGTGTGTGTGTGTGTGTGTGTGTGTGTGTGTGTGTGTGTGTAGGGGGTATGAAGAGAGTTTATTTTAGTTAATGGGTATGAACATAAGTTAGATAGAAGAACTAAGTTCCAGTCTTTGATGGCACTGTAGGTTGACTGTATTTAAAAGCAGTATAGTGTATATTTCAAAATAGCTAGAAGAGAAGATCTGAAATATTTCCAACACGAAGAAACAAATGTTTGAGGTGATGGATATCCTAAATACTTTGATTAGATCATTATGCATTGTACGCATGTATCAAAATTTCACTCCATAAAATGTACCTTATAACTACATTCAAATACTATGTATCAATAAAAAAGAAAAAGAAATAATAATTTAAAAATAGCAACTCTATCCCATCCCTACATTCCCTGCTTTTAGTTTTTTTCACAGTACTTATAACCCCACTGATGTGCTTGTTCACTGATGTACTTGTTCATTTATTTGATATCTATCAAACATATTAAAACAGCTGCCTATTATTATAGTGGAAGGAAACAGGCAATGAAAAAATAAATTAATTAAATAAAAGAAGGGCTTTGCATGAAGTAATGATAGACAATAGTGGGCCATGAAGTGAAGAATATGACTAATTCAAGCCTCTCTCTTAATTCAAACTGCAGGTTAAAAAATTTCTACATTTTGTACTTTTCCAAAAATCTACTTCTTTTTTTTTTTTTTTAAATAAAATGTCTGATGACATTACTGAGTAACTGGTATGTGCAGAATGATGCTACCACAAGATGGGTGGGTGAGCTTATCTATTAAAAGTAGCCAAAATCAAACATCTTTCCTGAAAAATGACTTTCTCAATTTTCAATTTGTAGCTGTGAAAATTTTGCTTCTGCTATGTTATTACCTCTAAAAATCACAGAATAAGGAATTCTGAATTCAGTCAGACTGACAGAATTTGCAGTTCACGAAACATCAAACTTATACCTCTGTAGATGGTCTGCAGGCATCCAAGTAAAATTTTGATCAAGAATAAAAAACAGAAAACAATTTTTTTGGATTAACTGGAAGAGAGAATGAAAACATTCGCCAACATAGATATTAGAAAAAATATAACAAAGAAAATATAGTAAAGACCACAAATGGGAATTTATTTTTCTTAACATTATTTAGATATAAGTATTAATAGTAATTTTATCCTTCAATTTCCATGAAGTTCAAAACATTTGCACCATGCTTTCTCTTTGATCAGAACTCCCATAAGCTGCAATTGTTGCTATAAGACAACAGTAACACCAAATTCTTTTTTTTTTTTTAAATTTTTAGTAGAGACGGGGTCTTGCCCTTGCCCAGGCTGGTCTCAAACTCCTGACCTTAAGCAATCCTCCCACCTCGGCCTCCCAGAGTGCTAGCATTACAGATGTGAGCCACACTGCACCTGGCCAGCAACATCAAATTAAACCAGTCATTTCTTCTTCCTATGCCAAGATAAGCTCAGCAGCCAATGAAGTTAAATGAAAAACAAAACAAAACAAAAAAACACCCACTGGATATGGGGAAAAAATTAGATCAGAAGATATAAAGTATCCTCTGCATAAAGTTAATTGGAAATTCAGTTTTGTGCTCAAATGAAGCCATACTTCAAATGTCTTATTAATTCCCTTGAACACACACAAACACAGTTAATGTACCAA
This sequence comes from Lepilemur ruficaudatus, assembly GCA_963574885.1. Taxonomy (NCBI): domain Eukaryota; kingdom Metazoa; phylum Chordata; class Mammalia; order Primates; family Lepilemuridae; genus Lepilemur; species Lepilemur ruficaudatus. The sequence goes on along the minus strand of CAUYRT010003342.1, from coordinate 92,488 downwards.
AATATAACCAGGAGGAACTCTTAAGGTTTTTCAAGATAGGTGGCTGCTATTGCAAGATAAGATTGTGACTGTAGAGAAGACAGACACTGAAGATAGTGTGGGCATGAGGCTTAAAGGAAGTATAAATAAAGATACAGAGTGACTACTTAAGCCTCTTAGGGTAAGCCTGATGTCATGGTACTTTTAATTTTTCCCTTTAACACTGCTTTATTACTTCTTTTGAATAGGAGACTAACTTTTACCAAGGACGGTGGGTAGTATTTTTCCTGTCAAGGATCAGTGACCCACAAGAGGGAAAAAAATCTACCAAAGATCTACATAAAAAGCAACGGGGTTTAGGGTTTTTTGTTTCTTAGAAATTATTTAATATGAAATAATTTATCTGATTTTTAGAAAAGAAAAAATCTTTTATTCAATAAATAATATTTATTCTATAAATCTGAGAATCACTACTAAAAATACAGTTTACGATGTGGTTAGTAGAAGAAAATAAGAGGAGAACCAGAGAAAAAGATGAGAAATAGAAAAGGTGAGGGAGAAATAGGGAGCTAATATTTACTGAGGGCATTCCTACTATGTGTTAGGCATTTTGCATGCAAAATTTCACAGAATCCTCATGAGACCTTTAAAGAGGTGGGGAGCAGTATACCCATAACAAATGAGGAAACTGGGTCTCTGAGGGATAACTAATCAGGATCACAGGGCTAATAAAGTATAATAGTAAAGCCAAGATTCAAAATTAGAACTGTTACACATTCCAAAACCTTTTTGATTGTTTCATAATGCTCTGCTTCTACAGAGAAGAGGAAGAGGTAGGGGCAAAAGATAGGGAGAAAAAGAGTAAATAGCTGAGATGACTGGGGAATAAAGCACGTGGGAGAATGAGACTCAACAGGGGTAGAAAAGAGATGACATGGTAGGAAAGTGAGGCAGAGAAGGAAAGTGGAAGGGAAAGCAAAATAGAGCAAGTTACATAGGAGGAGTTGGTGAAAGAAGAGACAGAGAAAAGGGGTCATTTGGGAGACTACCTGTTTAGAATGTTGGCTTCAAGAAAATAAATAATATTGTCCTATCTATTGGAATATCTACTAGCAGAGTAATTACTTTTGACAACTCAAAGAACTGTATGTAACGCTTATACATTTTGAGTATGTTTTCTCAACTTTGGCACTATTGACATTTGGGACAGATAGTATTTTACTGTAGGGGACCCTTCTGTGCATTATAGGATGTTTAGCAGTATCCCCTGGCCCCTTCCTATTAGATGCCAGTAGCACCACCTTAGCCTCAACAATGAAAAATTCTAGATGCTGCCAAATGCCCCCAGTTGAGAGTCACTAACTTAGGAGATTCCACTCTGGATAATGATAAAAAATGAACAAAGAATGCCTACCATATGCAAAATTATTACTTGAGTTACTCTAGTGACTAGAACAAGATGAGATTAAATTAGGGTAGCATCACTTACAGTATTGCTTGCAAACTACTTTTAAAAGATGTGAAAGGAAGTGGGTATAAACGATTATCTAGTTTTGAACTACACAATCTAAAGGAAGACAGCAAATTTGTCAGACTGTTCTCCTATCATCTGATGGGCTCTTTTTATATATAAAAAGAACATTGGCTTTGAAGTTCAGAGACCTGGTTTTGTTCTGCTCTAGCATGAGTGAGTTGTAGGACCTATAGCAAATGACTTGGCCTAAGGGAACAACTGTTGGCTTCTCATACCTTACCAAGAGTTCAAATACACACTTCTGAGGAAACAGTTACATAACTCCCCTATATGTTATCTATTACTGATACTATGTTGAAGGGCAAATACGGTGAGTACTGTGTATCGGCTTGCTTATCCTCTATTTCCTTGCCAAAGTATGGCTCGTAAGCACAGCATCAGATTCACTTAGGAGTTTGTCAGAGACCCAAAATCTCAAACCTTACCCAACACCAACTGAATGAAAATTTACATTTATTTAATAAGAGATGATTCCTATGCACATTAAAGTTGAGAAACATTGTTTTATTCTGCTTTCCTCCTAGTGTGCCTTTCTAACTGCACTGGCTGTAAAACTTAAAAGTACCTTTCTCAGATTTCTTTTGAGTTAGGTCCAACAGCTAACACTCACATGCTAGCTATGTGCTAGGGACTGCTCTAAGCACTTTTTATGTATTATTAACTCATGCAATCCTCCCAATAATCCTATGAGGTTGATATAATTATTATTCCTATTATATGGATGAAGAAGCTGCAGCCCAGAGGGGTTAATTAAATCACCTAAAGTTAGTAAGTGGCAAACCTTGGTATTCTTGACCTAGAATCCATACTGTTAATCATATTTCTACCGATAGATCAAAGAGGATACATAACCTCTCTCTGCCATTTTGATTTTTGCTTTTAGCTTTTCCTTTTATAGATCATCTTGTGGAACACAATTTGATAAATGCTGTTAGAGAATTTCTTTCATTTATTTACTGAAATATCTATGAACCAGCATTGTTCTGAAAGTTCCAGGCATTGCAAAAGGCAAGAAATAGAAATGAGGCATCAAGATGTGATGAAAGGAAGCAAAAGCATCCTTATCTATAGACTAGATGATTATATACCTAGCAAATGTAAAAGAATCAAGTCTAAGAGATATTATTATTTATTAGTATTGGAATACAATTTAGAAAGGTAGCCAGTTAAAAACTGAGTACATAAAAACCAATAGCTAGAAACCAGTGGCAAGAAAACATGATATGGAAAAACATTCTTTCCATAATAGCAACAAAAATATAAAAACTTAATAAAGACAGTGAATATGTGTGTGTGTGTGTGTGTGTGTGTGTGTGTGTATATATAAATGTGTGTAGGTATATATACCCTAGATTATATATAGCATATATATATATATGTACTGTTAAAGGATTGCCAAGCAAGGGAGAAAATGGATTATTCAATTATTAGGAAAAGAAAAGACAAGCTCCACACCTCACACAATACATAAAGTCATTCTAAAGAAATTAAATATGTCAGAGTTTAAAAAAAACCCATAAATGAACATATACAAAAGAAAATATAGGTGGATATTTAACTGATTGTAGGATTAGAAATAATTTCTAAGCAATATATATAGAGATATGTGTGATGTGTGTGTATGTGTATGTGTGTATGAAATTACCAAAAAAGAAATTCCTTTGACTAATAAAAATTTAAAGCATTTCTAAATTACAAATATCATAAATTATAAAATAAATAGCAAGCAAGGAAAATACTTATAATTAATGTGAAATAAGGGATTGATATCCTTATAATAATACCAAAAGGAAAAAGATGGTCAAAGAACATGATTAAAAAGAAATACAAATACCCAATAAATATATGAATGTTTTAGTAAACCTCTCCAGCAGTATCTTCCAACAATAAGATAAAATTTTATCCTATTAAATTGGCAAAGATTAATCTATAAATCTTATTGTTCACTGCTGGCATAGGTGGTTTCCAGTTGGCACTCTTACATACCAATGCTGGAAGTGTACATGGGTACCACCTTTCTTAAATGCAATTCTTTGGGATGTTTAAGAGGCTTCAAAGAGTTTGACTCATTGACCTAATTCTTCCACTGGTAGGAATCTATTCCGAGGAATAAGTGTGAGGAATTAATTATAAGCAAAGATTTTCATACAGCATTATTTATAAAAGAAAGTTTGAAGCAACTCAAATGTGCACTGTTAGGGGAATGAATATTAGGCAGCTCTAATAAACAATTTTCACATAAAATTTTCATAACATGGAAAATTAAATAATCTTCTAAGTAGATAAAAGATACAAAATTCTATTTATATTAAAGCATCTTAAAAACACGTGTGTATAAATGTGTATATACATATGAAGAGATATTAATATATGAATATACTATAGTAATACCAAATGTTTGATATTTGATATCAAAATATTACCCAGAGTAGGATTTCAAATGCTTTTATTTTCTTCTTTATATCTTTCTACATTTTTAATTTTCCAAAGTACATATTAATTTTTATAATCATAAAGAAGACTATAAAGCTAGAGTTAATGATTCTAAAGTCAATCTAAGAAATCTAAGAATAATGGGAACTCCCTGTGCTCTATGTAAGCAGGGCCATCTTAGGTTATTCACGCTGTGACCTGCACTGTGCCTCACCTAAGCAGATGCCATTGACATTACAGACTTACAATAAAAGAATTGGTGATGTTTAGCCTTCCAGAATGCAGCAGGGCACAGAATCTCTCACATAAAACTACCTGGCATTCACCATCATGAACATACGTGGATCATCTCTCATGTACACAGTTACCAATACATACATGGAATAGCTGTGTTCTGTCCCTGCAGTTCCTTGGGCATCTCCTGAAATTGCTTCTCTCCCTTGCTCATCTCTCTCAGAGGCCTGACTCCTACATCAAACTTGATACAGTTTCTTCATCTAGGGTACTTGATCTATTCTCTCAAGGCCTCCTTTCTTCGGATATTTGATTTTAACCAGGCCTCTTTCATCAACCATCCTACCTGGAAAGACCCTGGCCAGAAGAATAAAGAAACTTTAGTTTTGTCTCTAAGGACAAATTGTAAAAAATGATGTATCTTATTATTATAATAGAAGACCTGTATTAATACCAGTATCTCAGTATTATTAATACATAAAATATATATCAAAATATGGATACATTTTGATCTGGTATTATAATAACAATGAGCCAAAGATAGATTTTGTATAGTCAAAGCTGATGCAAGTGGCTTCCAGATTGATGGGAAAGAATGAGCCTTTCAGACAGGAGTGGACAGAAAAATCAGTGAAGGAAATCAGTATGTGGAGGAGCCTTCAGCCTGGGAAATAGCCCAAGAAAGAAACCTGTTTCATCAAATTATCAGGAAAGAGCAAAACTCTGTGAAGGAAATAGAAATACAAAGCGATTTAACATAGAAAATTAGGGGCTGACAAAACTGAGAGAGCTCAAGGAGCACAAGTCAGATGCCTCTGGAGATACTGAGTTCAAGAGCACACCACCACCGTAGTCCTGATCCAGGCAGGAGGGAGGCTCTGCTGGCTGCTGCCTACAATTCCCTCTCAACATCCATGAGGCTACTAAGACTCTGGAACACCATGTGAGCAAGACAAACAAAAAGGACAGCAGGAAGATAGCCTCTGCCTCATTTCCAGCTAATTAGTTTTGGTTCTGTTTCTGTTTATATCATTGTTTTTATGGAGAGGTTCACTTTTAAGTTCTAAATCACTAGCTTAGGAATCAATTTTTCAGAAATACTCCATTTATAATCTGGAGTCCTTGTATCCTTAAAATAACCAACAAAACAAACAAACAAAAAAGTCATCTCATAACTCCTTGGGATATCTTTTATAGTTAATTTTATTTGCTTCTCCCTCACATATCCTTTATACATGTAAAATTATCTCCACATCATTACATGGCAGTGCATAACAATTTTAAATTTCATTTGAAGAACTTGAAAAAAACTAGAAAACAAGGCTTTGTGATAATATTACCAAGAAATGAGTTATCACAAAAGCTTGCTTCTTACACCAATGGTTTGGGTTGTATTAATTTTTTGCTTATTTTTTGGCTTCTTGATAAGAAGTTCTTCTTTGGTGCTGACGTAGTAGCAAATGCATATTTCAGGTGTGATTTTCAATTATTACGTATGTAGTCTTAGAGTACACTAGTAAATCATGAGGTAAAAATAAAATGATAAAAATAACACTTTCAAAGGAGCTTAGGAAAATGAATTTTCATGACATGCAATGAAGGAAGCAGGTATGCAAAGTGATAACTGTTTTCCGGGATACACCTTTCATTTTTTGGTTTTTCATTCTTTTTCTTTATACCATAAGCAATTTTGGAAAGACCACAGCTACTGATGATGTCCATATTATCATATTGATGAAATCCACAGAAGCTTAAATTTCGTATTTTACATGCTCGTTTACAGTCATTTGCAAATTTACTTTAGAAACTTCTGCTCAAATCTATCCCCCCACCCCCAAAGGAGTTCTTGTTGCTGTTTTCTTCACTTTTCCAGTTGAGCAACTTAGGTAAGAAGAAACCAAGCCTTTCAGCTACTGAGTCATGGTACAGTTAACTGGAAAAACCTCCAGAAAGGGAATCAGGAAGATCTTCTAGTTACCAATTATTTGCTTCAGTCACCATCTCTTATACTGTCACACATGAAAAATTACACTCCTCTATGGTGATCAAACCTAATGTCAAAGCCTATTTTGTGGGCCACATAGTGTAATTCGTTTCCTAAGTAACACTGCAATAATAGAAGTGATACTTCTATTATTAATGCATTTACTGATGATACTGGAGTTTATGAAATGTGATCGAAAGGAGAGATGGAGAAGGATGAAGAAGAGATAGGTATTAATGGATTGTCCCAATAGCACAGGCTGTAGCAAGAGGCCAATAATCATTTGAATTCCTACTCCTTAATGCGATTCTAAAGATTGGTTCATCTCATCTACTTTTGAAAGTCTAATTCCTGTATTTGCTGTTGAGAATTCATGCCACATGTAATTCAAGCTTTTAAATTAAACTTCTTGCCTAATCTTGAATATATTTGATGTTACAATGCCCATGATCACACCTTATTTAATGAGATCAAACTGGAGAGTTTAAAAAATGACTCAACTTCTCTTTTTCCTCATTATGGCTGGCCTCTTATACTTCTTTCCTTTTGGTATCAACCAAAAACAAATTTGCTTGCTTCTTCACTTTTAAAATGAAGTTTAGATCAAAGTGTGCTCACGTGACCTTGCTGTGGGAGAGTCCCCGTCGGGCCACCCACCGTGGCGCTCGCTCCCACACGTGCGGCGGGCGCGGCCGTCGGAGAGGAACCGCCCACCCCCGCCAGACCCCAGGTGAGCGCTCGCAGGCGCAAGACGGGGGCGGAGGGGAGCAGCCGTCTCCTAGACAAGGCACAGGGGCACGGGCTCCAAGTTGCAAAGAAGTGTTTACAAGTCAGGTTTTTAAATCAGTGACCACTGTGGCAGGCACGTCCACAGAGCCCCGGGCGCCGGCCTGGGAATCCCCTGCCCGACGGCAGCGGAACGGCCACGCTGAGCCCGCCTCCCGCGACCCGGCCGGCCCTCGCGGCCGCACACGCGCGCCGCCGTCCAACCGCTCCTCGGGCCGCTCTCCCGCGCGCCGCGGCGGCCGAGCCCCACGCGGGGCAGCGCCGGGGCGCGGCCGGCCCAGCCCACTTCCCTCCGCCACCGGGTGGGGCTCGGGCCGGGGCCAGGCGCGCCGCCGCTCCCGCCCGCGCTCACCTGCTCACTTTCCTCCGGCGGCCGCAGCCCGCGCCGCCGCGGGCTCGCCCTGGGCTCCCGCTCTGTGCCCGCCGCCGCCCGCTCCGCCAGCGCGTCCCCGTCCTCGTCGCGCTCCCCGCCGCCGCCGCCGCCGCCCCGCAGCAGCTCCTCGGCCGAACACATCCCGCCACTAACTCCGGCAGCCCGGTGCGGCCACGGGAGGGCCACGCCGCGACGCTCCGGGCAGCGCCGCCGCCTGAGGGCCGCTGTGGGATCTGCCGCGCCCGCCGCTGACAGGAACCGCCAGAGCGCGCCTCGCCGGCCTGGGCGCCTCTGCAGTCGGCCGGGGCTCTCCTGTCACTGGCTCGCCCCGCCCCCGGCCGCCGGGCGGAGCCCATGCGGGGGCGGGGCCAATGCGGGGGCGGAGCCAACGGGGCGTGTGGGGGGCGCGGAGCTGGGGGTGTGTGTGAGAGACCGTGTGTGTGAGGGGGGTTGCGTACGATGAGAGAGGCTGTGCGTGTGTGAAGGAGAAAGAGACACTGTGTGTGACTCTACGTAAGACAGACTGTATAAGAGAGAGTGTGCACAAGAGAGACTGTATATGACCTGCGTGTGAGACTGTGTGAGACAGTGAGAAAGAGCGAGAGACTGTGAGGGAGACTAGGTGTGAAAGAATCTACTTGTGAGAGAGAAAGTGTGTGTGAGAGAGTGCGTGTGAGAGACAGTGTGTGCGTGTGAGAGAGTGTATGTGAGAGTGTGTGCGTGTGAGAGTGTGTGCATGTGAGAGACTGCATGTGAGAGACTGTGCATGTGAGACTGTGCGTGAGACTGTGCGTGAGACTGTGTGTGTGCGTGAGAGAGACAGTGTGTGAGACAGAGAGACTGTGTGAGAGACTGTGAGAGAGACAGTGTGTGTGTGAGAGAGAGGACATTTGTAGGAGAGGAGAGCGTGCAGGTGTGGGTGTGAGCGAGGCCAACAGAGGTGCACTCTCCAGCGGGTGTGTCTGTCTTGCCTGGCACTGGGGTATGCCCCTGACTGCCCGTCCTGAGTGGCTGTCTGTCCTTTGTAAGGAAAACATACTTCTCTGGCTCTTTTGTTCTTTTTGGCTCCCCTCGGACTGCCTCTCTGAAGGTCTGTGTCTGTCTCTCTCTGTTGAACGCTTCCTGGCATGTGTTGTTTTGGAGCCTTGAGATTATCTGATTGTGTATCTGACTTTGTATATATTTCTATAAGTGGGTAAGAATACGTCTTAGTCTGTGGTAAGGGGGAGACACCCAATTTATAATTTTTTTTTCACTAACCCATTTTGTTAAGGGAAATTGAGGGAGATCGAAATGTAAATAAAATATCAAATTTTCATGTGTATCTCTTACCTGGATGTTGAGAAAATGAGTATCATACTGAGAAAATATCAGGCTCAGAGAGGGAATTGAAATAGGCAGAAAGTCATAGGCTTATTTTATAGACCTGTTTTCTGTTGTTTGTAGTCGGGAGACTCTCAGAGTCGCTCTCACACACCCACAATCGCTGTCTCCCACATGTCATCGTGATCTCGCACACACGCAGTGTCTCTCACACAATCGCTCTATCCCAGATGTCATCGTGATCTCGCACACACGCAGTGTCTCTCACACGCGGTCTCTCACAGAGTTTACGGACTTTCTCTCACACACACACAATCGCTGTCTCCCACATGTCATCGTGATCTCGCACACACGCAGTGTCTCTCACACACGGTCTCTCACAGAGTTTACGGACTTTCTCTCTCACACGTCGTGTCTCTCTGTCACACGTGCCCTCTCTAGTTCCCTCTCCCCCACACACAGTCTCTCCAGGGACTAGAAGATATGTTTTTGGATATCACACCTTAGAAGAATATCATTTATTTTCTTTATTAAAAACCTTTAAGACCCCAGAGGGCAGTATTTAATATATATGAATAATCAGAAACAAAAGGCACCGCGAGAACCCAGAAACATCCCTGATGGGCTTCACTTCTTTCCTCCTATGATAACAATTTCATTCTTGAAATTTTAGTTTGTCTATTCATAATGTTTCTTATAAAAATGACCTTATGTTTTTATATAAAACTTTACTATTATATACAGTGGCACAGAGAACGTCAGTTGTTTGCTGCCAATCCTGTGAACTTAAGGCACATTTTAAAATTCTCTGTCTTTTGGCTCGTGTCTATTAACGTGGTAAGTGATCAATCAGGCTAAAAAGCGAACAGAAACTCCGTGTATGTGTGAGGACTCAAAAGGCACAGAATATATATAGCTAGGAATGTAAAAAGTAATATAGAACTTAGCTTTGTTCAGTTTAGGGGACAAGTCTTACAGAAGTCCTTTAGTCTAGAATATACTGTCCAGTCTTTTGTAGAGTTGGGATTCTCAGTTCTTTGAGAAGTATTTTCATTCAGTGTTTTAGCAGGTGTTTATTGAACACTACTAGGCCTTCGGCCCAGGTCTGGGTCCATACTCTCATGAAGCTTCCATTTTAATCTCTTCCTAATTCTTGTCCGATTCTGTGGCCAGAATCCTGTGATTCCCACCTGGAACTGAAGTCAGAGCTTTTTTCCCCCTAGTATCATCTACCTTTCATTTACTGAGTGAGTTTTTCCTTGAACTGTTATTCTTTTCTTTCACAGAGACTTTGGTTTTCCCTGGACATCTAGAGAACCACTTCTTTAAGCAAATCTAATAGTAGCGTTTTACACAAAAGATATTCAGATTATAATACACTTTCAAGTACATCTTGTGGAAGGAGATGGCTGTTTTCACTTTGCTGCACAATGTATTAATAAAGAATATACATATAAAGCTAGAACTGCCAGTTTCCCATGGGAAATATAAGATTACTATTACCTAGGCAACTATAAGATGTTGGTCTCAAATTGTATGTAGTTGAATTGTGATTATATTAGTGTATTTATCTTGTGCTTTCCTAGGAATTAACAAGTGGCAAGAAACACATGCATGTCTAAGGAGTGGCCTGTCTAGTGCAAACGTGGCTTGTGCAGTTACTATGGAAACAAGGACTTTTAATCCCTCACTTTCATGTTTTTATTCTCTTAATTTTTAATATTCTTCTACTCATTTCATTTGTACATCCTTTCAGAGGGAAAAATGATTAAATCAGAGAAATCTGGACTCCCTTAGAAATATAATCTTAGAAAAACAAATGCAGTTATGTGTGGAAACTACCCCAAACTTCATTTGTCAGTTTAATTTTTGACATATTGTGATGTTATTTTATTATAAGCTTCCTATGATTTAATTTTTGCCTTTCATATAATTTTCATCTGCTTCCTTCCTATTTAGTAAGGCCTTCAGTATGGGAAATTATTTTTACGATGTTTGGAATCTTAACCAAAAATCCAGGAAACTCTATGATCTTTGCACAATTTATGTGAATTTAAAGGAAAAAGATCTTATTGGGGAATCCTCACTTCTTTTAGTGTCCCTTCAGTTTAAGGAAGCCATATCAGGGGGATGCTAACCCAATTCTTTCTCAGTGCTTTCTAGCCTTCCCAGAGTGTCTATTCTGATTAGGAGAAGGAGAAAATTTCCCTTTCTCTTGGAAATAATTTTCATCTTCTCTGCTTTATTCACTTTCTCTGGTGCGATTTCTTTGTGTCCAGATGCACTGCTGAGTTCTCTCCCTACATTAGGAATGTAGATTAAGAGTTGTTTTCATTAAAAAAAAAGTATCGAGAAGTCTATTCAAACTCACTACTAGAGGAAAAAAATGGAAATGCAAACAATTATAAAGGACTATTTAATATCTGTTAGCAATTTTAAAAATTTTGTATAAAACCTAGTGTGGACAATACTTAAGAGAAATGGTTAAACTCAGTCATTGCTAGTTGAAATGAAACTGATGGCATTTATTTGGCAGTACATATTTTGGTTTTTTTTGTTTGTTTTTTTTTTTTGAGACAGAGTCTCATTCTGTTGCCCGGGCTGTAGAGTGCCGTGGCGTCAGCCTAGCTCACAGCAACCTCAAACTCCTGGGCTCAAGCAATCCTTCTGCCTCAGCCTCCCGAGTAGCTGGGACTACAGGCATGCGCCACCATGCCCGGCTAATTTTTTTTACATATATATTTTTTAGTTGTCCAATTAATTTCTTTCTATTTATAGTAGAGACGGGGTCTCGCTCTTGCTCAGGCTGGTCTTGAACTCCTGACCTTGAGCAATCCTCCTGCCTCGGCCTCCCAGAGTGCTAGGATTACAGGCATGAGCCACCGCGCCCGGCAGTTTGGGATTTCTTTATGGGGTAATGAAAGTGTTCTAAAATTTGTTGTGCTTATGGTTGTAAAACTCCATGAATCTACTAAAAACATTGAATTGTACGCTGCAGATGGATAATTTGTATGGTATGTGAATCATATCTCAAATCCCAAGTTCTGATAAAAAATTGAAAAGAATGAAACAGAAAGTCCCCTGGAGAAGAGTTCTGGAGGGCTGTGGGTTAAGCAGGCAAATGTAATTCTTAAAAGTCTAAATTCTGGAAACCAGCACTGTATCTATTATACTGCTGCAGTGCACATGTTCAAAGAAGTTCTATATGTAGCCAATGTTAAAGGTGATCACAGTAAAAATGATGGAAAGTTATTGGAACCAAATCATTCTTCAATTTGTAACTATGTAGAAGAGAAGATGTTGCAAAATCACAAAAGTCTCCAAGAACGTTAACATGTCAGAGGTCCATCAAATTGAATTGTGCAGGTGCCTTGACACTGAGTCAGAAACGTGCTTATTCCAGAGATGCCCTGAGGTTCAGATACCTTACAAGTAAGCCCGGATAAGTTAAGCCTGTTCTAAATACCCCCAGAGATTTCAGCATTCTCGAAAGCATCTCAGGGCTCAAGACCTAACTAGAGGATCACAGAATTAACTTGCTTTCCTTGATGTCCTTAAGACAATTGAAAAGGGCATCAGAACTGGGGTCAATTTTTGAGACTAAAAGTACTGAACTCTGTCTCTTATGCAAACACCAAGGGACATTTTTCAGTAATTTTTCTCACAATAAAATCCCAAAGTTTGATTTTAATCCCAGTCTATGGGGTTCATCCAGAAACAAATGGCTAATAGGAACATTGACTCTGTTTGACTCTATAGTGCATAAATGTTGGATAGACTAAATCTTCGCTTTATCAAGCTTTGGATTTGGTCTTGCATAAAACTGGCAATAAAATAAGAAACATGGTTTAAAACATACAACTGTTTATCAGGGAGATAGGCTAACCAAAATCAAGTTCACATGAGTTAAAGATAAACCTATAGCAATTTGATTTCTCTGCTGGTGGGAATGGGTTGTTTGGTCATGGAATCAGTTTTATTTATGTTTGCTCTCAAAGAACCTGATGTAATGAAGCACTTATGCTTTGCTTTGTGGGATAGATTAATTCCCACAAGTTCCCACATGGAAGATTCAAATGTTAAAGAGTGTTTAAAGTGAATTCCATGACACCCATTGACTTCCATTATGAAATCATGAGTGTGCTTCCATAAGGAGAGTTCTCCTAAGGATCCATTGAAAACTTTTGCAAAGAAAGATGCTTAACATGATGATCATCACTATGACCTATTAGGCAGTGTAAACAACACTACTGGAGTTTTTGGTGCTACCATCTGTTAGCTATTAGTTAAGTGCCCGTCTTAAGAAAGCCATTAGGGCCAATCCAACCCAATGCAGGTCTCCTCAACCACACATGGGTAGCAAAAGAACTGATGCTTAACAAGGAATGTCCTCGGTAGTGTTTTTGAGGTTAAATGTTAGCAGGAAGGGATGTAACACCATTTGTATTAGAAGGATCCTATATTGATTCATAGGCAGTATACTCAGAGATTCTGATTTAGTAGGTCTGGAAGTGAGAGTCCAGAAACATGTATTTTTAGGTTAATAATAGGGCTTCTGATGCAGAAGTTCCAGCAACACCACTTTGAGAACCACTGCTGTTCTGAAAGGAGGAAGGTTCTAAAGCCAGGGCTTGAGGAATATTTACAATGATAGACTCAGTCAATGCTGGAGCTCCTCTTCCAAGGTCTCTTACAATAGCTAACTTTTATTGGATCTTTCACTATATGCCAAGTCCTGTCCAAAGCATACTGTGTACATTATCATTTCTTTGTTACAAGCCATTTGTTCCTATTATCCTTACTTTACAGACGAAGAAACAGAGGCACAGAGAGATTAAATAACTTTCCCTAAGACCTACAGCTAGTAAGTAGCACATAGTTTGGCTCTTGAACTTATGCACATAACCACTATGCTGCTGTAGCAGTTGTTCTTGTGTAGTGTTTAGTACTGCCTTGGCTTGGCAAGTAGTTTCTTGGGGAAAAATGCTCCCAGGAGCAGAAAGTGTTAAAGCTGTGAAGGACCTATTCTAGCTATCTCAGTTTACAGATGTGGAAACTGAGGCCCTATTTAGCGCCTAAGTATATGACCCAAAGGGGCTTTGCCTCTTCATTTCTCATGCATTCTCTTTGACAGTGGAGTCTGGTTTTTTCCTTTTACTCCTTGACTTAATCTCTAAAATGAAATGATTACATAGTATAGCCAATATTGTTTCCTTCTCTTCTTGCAAATATCCTCCCCAACCATTCAACCTTGGAAGTATGCCATGCAACTCTTTTCTCAATTTTGCCTGCCATCTTATCATTCACTCAACAGGATGATGAAGGTAAAAAACAAAAACCAATTACAATGTTTGTCAAAGCTGAAAACTATCCCCCAACTCCATTTGAACAGAGACTTGGCTATGATTTGTCCTCAACTACTGTCTATTTGCTTTAGATTAAAATCTCTCTGATTGTGATTTACTTTTATTAAATCCATCTTTTTAGACATGCAGTTAGAGGAGTAAAGCAGTGATTCAAACCAGGTTGTGTGATGCCAAAGACAGTATAAATAAGGAAGATTTTACAGCCCTATGAGCCTAAGCACCAATTGCAATGGACTTTCACTCTTCATCAAGTAAAAACAATGGCATTGCTGTGGTGTAATGGAAAATACATCAGTGTTGAAATCAGACCTCATTTCAACTTCTAGCTGTGTTTTATTGGTTATGTAACATAGGGCAAGTAACTTAACTTTTCTGAGGCTCAGATTCCTCATCTGTAAAATGAGAATGATAATACCCAACCCCACTTGGCAGATAATACACATAAGGAGCCTAGCATAGTTTCTGGCAAATGGGAGAAGCTCATAGAAGGGAAACAGTTACTATTTCTTTTTCCGTTTCTCCGTCTATGGCGCGTCAAGTCGGATTTACTGCTTGGAAATGGAGAGGTTGTCTTAGGCGCCAGTGTACTTGTTATGTCTGACATTGTTCTCCTTTCTCTTTTGAAAAAAAAGGTGCCACTTTTTTTGACGGTCAGTGTTTGAGATAGGGGTTCCAGGTCTTCCCATATGAAACATCATCCACCACAATCCTAATATCAAAATGTAGCTCCCTAGGAGCCTTAAAGAAACCTATATAAGTCAGAAAGTTTAACAAAGAAAGTTGGATTTCTCTTTCCCCCTCAACAGATTGTAGAGCACTTGTTGCCAGCTATAGGGCTCAAGGCAGCCTGTAAAAGGGTTTTCCTCTTTTGCTAGGATGCCCAGTTTCAATGGCATCCTCAGAAGGAGCAAGCCGTACTTATTGACAGCAAGATATTCACAGTTTGCATTCAAGTAGAAAGATTTCAGCTGTCTGAGGTCACTAAGGGTATCTTTGTTTAAGAATGAAAGTTTCCTGGGGATCCTCTCAGTGAGCCCAAGGGCACCTGGTGGTGATCTTCAGGTTCCTCATCCCAAAGTACACAGACAGGTACAGGAACTCAGGCTGGTAGGGAAAAAGTTAAGCTTTGGATTTTGTGACTACTGTTTCTCTTTATTAGTTGATATGGCTTGAATGTTTTTGCCCCTCGAAAGCTCAAGTTAAAATTTAACTGCCGAGCATTGTGGAGAGGAGGGGAATACCTCTAACCCTTGCTAGGGAGAGGCAAAGATATAAAATGTAACCAAAATGTTTGTACTCTCATATCTTCCTGAAAAAAAAAAGAAACAACAAAAAAAAATTTAACTGCCAATGTAATGTATTGGGAAACGGGTCCTTTAAGAGGTGATTGGGCCTTGAGGGTTCTGCACCCATGATTGATTGGATTGATGGCATTATAAAAAGAGCTTTAGGGAGTGAGCTCTCTCTCTTGGCCCTTCTGCCTTGTGCCATGTGAGGATCCCAAGGTAGCCTCTCTCCACTGGATGTAACATATAATGTCCCACCTTGAAAGGAGAGAATGGCCTTACCAGACACTGAACTTGCTGCCACTTTGACCTTAGGCTTCCCTGCCACCAGAATTGTGAGTCAATAAATTTCTGTTCTTTATAAATTACTCCATCTCCGGCATTCTGTTATAGCAGCAATAAAGGGACTAAGAAATTAGTTAATCTTTTTTTACTTTGCACTATTATTTAAATTTATTCACATTTGCCTCTATCTTTGGAGCTCACTCCTTAGCTAATATTTAATTACACTTATCTTTCTTTCTATTTCCTCATAAATCACATTTATAAACTCTTATTTTGTCATTATCTTTCTTTCTTTTTCTTTCTTTTTTTCTTAAATGGGGTCATGCTCAGTAGCCCAGGCTGGAGTGCAGTGGCACAGTAATAGCTCACTGTAGCCTCAAACTGCTGGGCTCAAGTGATCCTTCCTCCTCAACCTCCAGAGCCCCTGGAATTATAGGCATGAGCCACCATGTTTGGCTAACTTTCATTCTTTAAATCAACCTTATCTTTCTAAAACAAACTCATATTTAATATTTGTCTACTTATAAGATTCCATTTATATGAATATCCAGAGAGAAGCACCTTTTCATGTCCTCAGCCAAGGAGGGATAGTTGGCTAACTTTTTCCTTTGATTACCAGTGCCTTGAAGTAGAAAACCCTTCTCACTCCAGCACCAAACCCCTTGTCTTTGATATGCTTAAATGGAGCAATCCCACAACTGCATAAGCTATAATTCGTATCCCAAGAAAACAAGGGTATGAATTGAATAGGTCTTCATTCTATCCAAGGAGAGACTTTTAATTGAATACCCCATTTTTCTTAATTCTAAGATAACCATTATAGTAAACTTGGGAAGTACATAAAGCCAGGTTTCACTGAACTGGCAAACAAATGGCTTTGAACTATTCCAATAAGATTTCTTGGAAGTACACCTTGCAGAAGACTCATAATTACACTATTGGTTCATTTTCTTGATCATCTATGTCTTCTTACATTCATCAGTGCTTCAGGGGGTTTTAAATTTCTGCAGAATTTCCTCAGCTTCCACCCTAAGCCCCTTGCCACAAGAGCTAGGAAGGAATTGGCTGGGGCCAGGGTTGGACGTCTCTTAGTGATGTTTGTGGAATGGAGGTGACTGCCTACAAATAGAAACATCCTCTACATTTGTGATGTTTAATTTTAGGTATCAACTTGACTGAATTTGTATACCTACAAACCTGGAAAAGCATTATTTTAGATGTGCTGTGAGGGTATTTCCAGAGGAGATTAGCATATGAGTCTGAGTGGACTAGGTGGGGAAGATCCACCCTCAATATGGGTGGGCACTGTTGAATCTTCTCGAGGTCCAGAGAGCACAAAAACAGAAAAGGTGAAATAGGGTTTCAAGAAGAAAACATTTGGCCAGAGATGTTGAGACTTATAACCCAGTCTCAGTAGCTTCCTATGAGAGGGGTCTGAGAGAATTTCTCAGGTGCAATCTAAGGGCCAGTGTTCATTTATTGAACCATTGAACACATATCTATTGAGTGCCTACCTTGTGGAGACACTAGGGTTATAGCAGGGAAGCAGACAAATCCCTGTCCTTGGGGACTTACTTAATGCGCAGCATATCTTTGAGTATTACTCTTCTTAGAATTATAATCTTCCTTGAAATATGAACATAAAAATTGCCTAAGTCTCCTCACTAGTAAAACACAGGTGGGGTTGGGGTCCCCAGAGAAGCTGACCGTGAGCCAGAGCTTAGTGTATAGGAAGTTTATTGGTGATGCTCTCATATTTGACACCTGTGAGGGAAGGAAAGAAGTAAGCTCAGTTAGAGGGGGAAGCTGAAGTGTGACATAGCCTCAACCAAGGCTCCGGCTGACCGCATTGAGAACTCTGGAGTTGAGATGGCCCTGCTAAATTTTAGCCAAGGAGATCAGGTATTTATACCACTTCCCCCACGGAGCAGTCATTGAATGCATGCAGCCTTGGGAGTGCACCTCGTGCAAGACAACTCACTGGAAATTTTCAAAGAGCTGTCTTCAGGCAGCAATTTCAGCAGGTAGGAGAATAAGTCCTTTAGTCAGGGTGGGGGATGTGGACAGTGCATCACAGCATCCACAATAGAAAGACTGGACTCTGAAATATAAGGCCTGTCCAGAAATGACATCCTAGGATCCTGTGATGACGGCGGGGGAGGACTGGTAAAGTCACTACCACACACTCTGTCAAGCAGATATCCCAAGTGTAGTGACTGCTCCTCTGCCAGTGCTGCCATGGGAAGCCATTTCCTACCTGGCTACCTGCTACTCCTATTATAGTGCCCAAAAGACCTTGACTGACAGGCCCAACCAATCTCTTATCCTGCTTCAATCTTCTGCTTGCACCTCATGGGCGCTGGGTGGTCTCTTACAGCCCAGGGACTTTCAGAGTACATGTCAGTGCCTTGACTTCTACCATAGAACACTGCAGACATAATCTGGATGCGGCTATACCCTGTGTAATCTTGTAAAGCAGGATTTTGTGAATATTCTAGACAACTGAACCTGGCCCCATATTCGGTTATTTAAGAGCATCCTGATTTGTGAGAAAGCTGTAGGGAAATGGACTGTCTCTGGGATACACAATTTCTAACTTTGTGCTGCTACCTAGTGGCCATTCAGCAGACGCACAAAATAAAACCCTGGGATTTGATTAATTGAATATCCAGGAAAAGGCTTCTTTACTGCGGGCTTTCCTTCGCCGCCCCCCAGCCCTTGGAAATGAAGAAAACATTTCAAAGTTTCAGCATCGGTTCCCTCCAAACCCATTTCTGTGAATTATTCCTTCCATGGAAAACCTTCTATCAATCTTTCAAGCCCAACTCAGATGTCTTCTCTCTAAGAATCTGTCCCAGCCAATGCAGCCTTCAGCCTGTCCCTCCAGTTGGCTGCCCTGGAACAGGGCAGGTTCCTCCGGAATAGCCTGGACTGCACTCAGATGAATGGCTTTCCGGTGGGTCTGACTAGGCTGAGCTCCAGCGGGCAAATCCTTGTGTTTATGTTTTGATTTTTTTGCTTGATACATAATAGTTTCCCAAAGAGTATTGTGGGTCTCCTGTAACCATTGATGTCACCCTACTTCCTACACTTTAAAGTATTTCTGGGTCTCTCACACAAATGCATGCTAAGAGTGAGAAAAAAATCTGTGACACTGGACGGCATTTTGGACCATTCTGTTCCTATCCCTCATCCTCACTTCTGTCTCGCACTTGGCTTTCTCAGGACTGCCCCTCAGAGGCAGGCTTTCTCTGTTCCTGGGGCCCTTTGATTAATGACCCAAATTGGACACCCCTTCTATACCTTCACTGTCCTTGACACCATGTTAAGAATGGACTTGGGTTGCCAGCAGACTCCTTTGCTGGCATTAATACTTTATATGCAATCATCTTTAGGAATATCAAGAACCTATTTTGTGGAGAACCAAAGAGCATGCTCTCTCCATTCTCCCACGCAGCTGCACCCTGCCTGAGAACATCCAGGTCTGCAGAGTGCATTCAGCATTTCCAACATGCCCTTTGCTTCTGTCCTTCTAGCCTGACCCATGGAATTCACTTGCCAACTCACAGCCTTGCTTTACTCAGAACTCCCTCTTTTCTTGCCATTAATGCTGTTGACCCTACCACTTCCTCTCATCACCCAGCATCGATGTCACTCTAACAGTTAATCAATATTTGGTGAAACTATGGGCCAACCAAGATGCCCTTCAACACATCTTGGACTTTGGGGTGAATATCCAGCTGTGACCTGCTATCTGGCTCTTTCCTTTGGAGCATAATTACCTTCCACCGTCTTTTCCACTTATGTTTAACCTGGCACTTATCAGGTGTTCATAAAATGTTTGTTAAATATATAAATGAATCCATTTGGGTGGGAGGATTAAGGGCAATACCTAGGATGCTGAGAGATGACAATGGCCTTTTTGCTTCAGCTGTTCACCTGAATACACGTAAACCCTATTTG
Source organism: Lepilemur ruficaudatus (assembly GCA_963574885.1). Taxonomy (NCBI): domain Eukaryota; kingdom Metazoa; phylum Chordata; class Mammalia; order Primates; family Lepilemuridae; genus Lepilemur; species Lepilemur ruficaudatus. The sequence goes on along the minus strand of CAUYRT010003342.1, from coordinate 72,942 downwards.
TATTGCTTTCTGGATAAGGGGCAGACTTAGAATCATCGTGTCCTCACCATCATAGCTTACATTTTTTGAGCATATACTGTATTTTAGGCATTAAGTGTTTTGTATGATTACCTAATTTAAGACTCATAAAAATTCTGTGAGCTAGCTATCATTCTTATCATTCGTATTTTAGGGTCTAGGAAAGTGAGGATTTCCTCAGAAAACCTCAGAATGGTGACTATCTGCTTATAAATAAAGGGGCCAGATTCAACCATAGGCAGTGGAGCTCCAGATATCATGCTCCCACTCACTGGACTTTCCCAGCAACTGCTCATTTCACCATGGTCATCACTGTAGGACTCCAGCTCCTTGCACTGGTAACTCTCTGTAGTAACTCTTACAATTTCCACATTTTATAGTTATTTGAACAAATGATTGTCCAAGGCTCCCGATTTAACATATTAAAGCATGGTACAGATGATATTGACCTGGAACTTTTAAAAGTAAGTGTTAGTGGTCATTTATGAGAGCTCTAGATAAGACTCCATAATGCTTTGAGGAAACAAGTAATTTGAACACTATTGTTTTCATATGATCCAACCAGGGTAAAACAGTTACAACATATACCCTGAAAAAAGGAAAAATGTACTGAATGGTATCTTCAAATATGAAATAGTTATATTTTAGAAGATATCTACTCTCCAAATATTATTGTTTCATTTTAGAAAAGTTTGAAGATTTGTAAATAGATTAATTAGTTAACCCAGACACAGTGTTAAATGCCAGGCATTGAGAGGCAAAGCACATACTGCCACGGCCTTCAAGGACTTTACACAAATTGTCCATTATAACTACCTGAGATACTGGAGACACAAGCACCCAGAATGGCTTGAGAAAGTAAGAGAGACTTCCAGAGGAGGTGACGGCTGAGTGAAATCTGACAGCAGAGAGCATTTTGCCAGGTTGACAAGGGCAGAGAGGAAGGAATTGCAGGAACAGGGAAGAAGGTGTGCACATAAATGGAAGAAACCAAAATAGGCTTCTACCTGCTACATTCAGTGGATTTTGAGTCATTCAGGTTTCCTGGAGTGAGGTGTAAAATGACAGGTCAGGCAGAAGCATGAGAAGGTGGACCAGACAGAATTGTGAATTTTAAAAGCAAAAAAAAAAGAAAGAAAGAAAGAAAGAAAGAAAGAAAGAAAGAAAGAAAGAAAGAAAGAAAGAACTCACCCCCTGCTGAAAAACACAGAAATATTTCTCACCAAACTTAGTATAAAATCCAAATCCTTTATCAAGGCGTACAACTCCTCCTAGGATCTGGCCCCTCCCTCCCTTTCTGTGCTCATCTCCCTTCACCTGCTCCCCCTTGTAATTCTGGTTCAGCCGCACAAGTATCCCTGTCCGCCACCTGAATTCATGAAACCAGGGTGCTTCCTCTGGTCTCTAGCAGCCTCATCATGGACTCTGCTGTTTCTACAAACTTCAATGTCTTCTTGCCTAGTACCCTCTTCCCCTCCTTATAACAAAATTTTATTTATGATTGACACATAATAGTTTTACCTCTATATGGGGTACCAATAGGGTGACTTTAGCAAATAACAATATAGTGTATATTTCAAGATAGCTAGAAGAGAAGATTTTGAATGTTTCCTGCTTTCTTTTATTGGAGTTTCATCTCCTGTTCATCTCCAGGCCACATGAGCTACTGCCTGCTTTCTTCCTTTTCTAGATATAACCTGATGACTGACAACACACCAGTAATTTCACCCAAATTTTAAATTGCCAGGACCTTTTAAAAGAGAAGAATGGTCCTATGACAAAGTGATTTGTGAGGTAGTGAGCTTCTCATCACCAGAGGTATTCAAGCAGAAGTTAAATACCTATTCTCAGGGAAGCTGTGGAAGGGAATAATTCATTGGGTAGGATTGCAAAGACGACCTCAAAAGTACCTTCTACCTCTTAAGATTTTATTCTAATTACACACAAACACATAGAAATACATTTGCAATTTTCCTAAAAGAATATAAGGTAGGTAGCCCATGATTAGGCAAAATATATAAAATAGAGATTTTTCAAATAAAATGTGAGGGGATGTGGTTTACAAAATGCATCAATTTGGGGTACTTTAACTATTATAGAGTCTTAAAATATTAGAGTTAAAAATGACTTGGTCTACCTTTCCTCCTAAGACAAGAATCCTTTCTTGTAATTTTTTTTTCTTAGGACAACTACATATGCTTAGAATATTGCCTGGTATATAGAAAGAGATAAGTGTTAGTTGAATGAATGCATAACCAAAGTAACAATTTATTTATATAACGTTTCAAGAATACATACTTTGTTCCAAGTAAAATTTGACTACACAGTTTGGGCTGGGAGGACCCAGTTTGAGAGACTGTTCTCCACTGCAGATTATAATAGTGAGAGGTGCTTGTTTTGTTTAATTTTGATTTTGTCATTTGGTCATTCTTGGGGGAAAAATGGTAACAATATTTTCTGGTGACAATTACACCCCTTTTAAAAATTTGAGCCATCAGTAAAACTGCTGAAAGAATTTCACATCCTAAGTCATGTAACTTTCCAGATGTGTGAGAGGAGGCATATTTGCTCACAGTTCCCTTAATTAGGTTATTCTTGGCCCCCTTACACATTTCATCCATCTTCCTTATCCAACCCCAACTTCTGGTCTGCTTCATCTTCTGGTGGATAGAGAGGGTGCCAGGCAAGGTAATTATAATACAATCCTTACATGACAAGCCCAAAGAGTAAATGTCAGATCTACTGGGAGGGGTCTGGGGTCAGATTAAGAGGTTCATATTTACTTCCCCAAACTCAACCTCTTGGTGACCAACCTTATCAAGAAAGAAGAGAGGGTTTTGAATGGGTTCATAAGGCAGCTTTGAGAGGCCTATAGAGACCCTTTTTTTGCTCAACCTATACTTGTATCACAAAAATCAATGCCTCCAATAGTGGCATGGGATCTATATTTCAACAGAGGACTCTTTTTGCACCTGCTTTCAAAATAAAGTTGTCTCTACCTAATATCAGCTACTTTGAAAGGATCAGCAGTCTCCCATAAAGCAAGACATTCTGGTGCCTGGAACATTGCCTTGTCAAGCTCTAAATGCCACAGCCAGGGACAATTCTAGACAACTAACTACAAAGCACATTAATGCCAGGAGAAATGGGCCCTATTACTTCAGCAACTTGAATTCTAGATTACAGAAAACTAGAAAACAAAAGACCCCAAGGGCAATGCTCAATGTGAACCAAAAAGAAAAAAATAGATTCTTAGTATTTTTAAATTTTTCAAGACTATAAATGTAATATAGATATATTGTGAAAACAGTAAAGAAAATACAAAAATTAAATACCAATATCCATAATCGATGATTTGCTTTCTTCTATTAATCTGTATTTTTAATTTTTTGTAACGTACATGTGTTTGAAAATAATGTAATAATAGGCAATTTAAAATACATTACTTTGTAACCTTAACACTATTTTGTATTTATGTTACTTTGTTAGCAAGAATTTCATTAAAATCAGGATTCTGAATCCAAAACTCACTATCAGCTGGAAAAGGGACCAACTGAGAGAAGGCAGGGAGTCTTCAATGAAAGTCTAGAAAAAGATACTTGACATAGGGCATCTCTGACTGGCTAGTATCTGCAGGTTGCTGCAAGGTGTGTGGTTGATCTGTTGGCTCAAAGGACCAGAGAAAGGCCAGACATCTCACCCTTTCTTAGAATGCCCTTGTCTTAATCAGCTTGGGCTCCTGTAATGAAATACCATAGACTGGGTGACTTATCCACAAAAAAAATGCATTTCTCACAGTTCTGGAGGGTGGAAGCTTAAGATCCGGATGTTAGGAGGTTCCAGTGAGGGCCCCCTTCCAGGTTGCAGATTGCAGACTTGTCACTGTATCTCCCCATGGCAGAAAGCAAAAAGAGGAGGCAAGTTCTCGAATGACTCTTATGAAGGACACTAATCCTATTCGGGCGGGCTCCACCCTGATGACTTCACCTAATCTGAACTACCTTTCAAATGCCTCACCTCCTAATTACCATCATGTTGGTGGATTGGGATCAATCCATGATTTGGGAGAAATGTAAACATTCAGTCCATAACATCCCTCTATCTGGAACCCAGGATCACCCAGTGACTGCCATCCTAGGATTCTGGGAAACTACATCATTTGTCTCCTCGGGTGGTCCAGTGTACCGTTTCCAGTGTACCAGGGATGAAAGCTATTTCTTGCTGGCAGGAGCCCGCTCTTTCTTCCCTTGTCTATATTGGATCTCCTTCCACTGGGGTTACGTATATGTGGTGGCTGGAGTGGTGAGTAATGAGAGAAATTGAGGAAGACTATGAGTACCAAAGAGCAGTGAAAGGAGGAGGGTAACTAGAGGGGGAATGCCATGTGACTGATAACCTCAGTGACCCTGCAGATAAAGTGCTAGGAGGTGAACATGCCTTAAGATATGACACAGATCACATTCCAAGCTTATTCTGGAGCCTGTGGTTCCCCCATTGCTGTTGGAGTGGGCTTCATGCCGACTCTTGGTGTGACACTGGGTACTTAGGAGATCGTTTTGTGTAGTCAACAGATCCTGTTGATACAGAGTGGTTGTCAGAGTGTGGGTCACCCCAGGGTGGCCACCATAGCTGCCATGAGATTTTGTTCTAGTGGGAGGAAGCAGTGAATTGTTATGAATTCTGCAGTGGAATTCTGCAGAAGTCACTTAAGTGAGACATCATGCTTGATACAGGAATTTTGGGAGTGAAGATTCGCTTCTAGCACCTGGATCCTGCTTCCTAACATCCTGTCATTCAATGATTAATATGCAGACTTCAGTAGATATGGACACAGCAGACTGTGAACAGTGCTATACCTATGTGGGATATGAATTGAGGGGCCCCAGTCAGAGGACAGGTTCTGGGAACACTCATGTGGTCAGGGTGGATCAGGCATACAATACTGGGGCCAGTTCAAAGATCCTCCTTTTACCTGTGGTGAAATGTTTGCCATGCATCCTGCAAGTAGAAAGTGAGAAGTTAGTGAGCGGTTTGCAGCACAGGAAGAAATACTGTGCATTCTGGACAGGCCTGGCCAGTGGTGGCCTGGAGGAAGAAATGGATGAGGGGATTCCTGAAGGTCAGGAGACCGGTCAGGGTGGACTGCCATCATTCATTCAAGGGACAGTGAGAAACAACACAAAATAAATGAACCAAGGTGAACTGAACTTGAGCCCTGGGCTCAAGCTGCAGTAGTGGAAGTGGGTGGAGGAGCAGGAATAGAGCTGAGAGTTTGACATTTAGGAGGGAGCCAAAGTCGGTGAAGAGATAGGGAGGAAAAGATTGAGTATAGTGACAAAATGATCCTCACGTTTGTGGCTCGAGAGAATTGTTGGATGATGGTATTAAGAACTGAGATTTTAGGCACAAGAGGAGAAAGAGGACATTTGGAGCAGTACGTGTAGCTGGAGTGGACTTAGGGAAAGAGTTCTGTGGTCTTAGGTGCTATCAGACTCCCAAGTGGAGATTTCTAGGCACAGTCAAGTACATGAACCAGAGATCTGGAGAGGGCCCTGGGCAGGGATCAGGTAGAGGAGTCATCCAGAGTGGTGGCCTGATGTCATGGACACGGTTGAGCTCACACTTAACAGATATGAGACTAAGGAAATGGGAAGAGGGAGAGGAGATTCGCAAAGAAAAGCAAAGGAAATGTATTAATAGCAGGAAGAAAGCGAGAGGGTTCACTGAGAATGGCACCTTGGGTAATATCACTCTGGATGTATTTCAGAGCCAGCCAGTTAAAACATATCCCAGAAAATCTCCCATGTACCAGATCCTAGAGTTGATTCTGATAACTGTGGTCCACAGAACAGCAACATTGACTTTAGTAGCTCCGAAGTTAGGCATCAAACAAATTTTACAATTAAACAAAATCTTACAAAATGTTTGGGTAGCAATTCTAAGTGGAAAAACATTGTCATGGAAAATACAGGTTGCTGTGGGAGCGTGTGACACATAGCATCCTACCAAATCTGGGGAATGGGAGGTGTGGAAAGGTGCAAAAGTCTTCTCTGAGAAAGGCATTTTGAACCATCAAGGTTGAAAATTGAAGGGTAGGTAGCTGTTGACAACATACGGGGAGAATCTTTTTCAGGAAGAAACAAAAGGGCCAGTGAAGGAGCCTGGGAAAGAGCAGCCAGAGAGGTAGGAAAGCACAGCAAGGGACTGTTAGGAAAGTTAAATCGTGAGAGAGACAATTTCAGCTCCAAACCCAGAGGTATCCAGCCTTTTTACCCATTTCTGCTGACACGATCGCCTAGGACCCTAAGTAAGACCACTTCCTTCTGCATGAATTTTGGTTTCAGCAAGACAACTTCTCGGCCACATTTGGAGGAGCCACTTTGCTAGGAACTTGGGATGGGGAGATTTGTCTACAGAGGGGCATGTTTCCTACACAGGAAGATTTGGGGGTGAGGGAGCTGTTCTATTTGTCCGTTGTGGTGGTGAGTCTACTGTTGTACGTGTTTGTCAGATCTCACAGAACTGTACACAAACAGAGTGAACTTTACTGGTTTAAAATTATACCTCAATGAATGTAACCAATGAAAATAATATACTCTCAAAACCCTCACTTATTTGCAAAACTAATAAAAATATATAAATCATCTTTGAGTAGAAAAGAATAGAGTTTTGCAGAGTGAAAAAAGGGGACAAATGGAAAAATATTCCATGTTAATAATCTGGAAGATTATATGTTTTCTTTATTTCTTTACTTATTTATTTATATTTTTAGAGATGGGGTCTCTGGGGTCTTCTTCTGTCGCCTGGGCTAGAGTGCAATGGTGTCAATCATAACTCACTGCAACCTCAAATTCCTGGGCTCAAATGATCCTCCTGCCTTAGCCTCCCAAGTAGCAGGGACACACACACCACCACACTGGGCTAATTTTTCTATTTTTTTGTAGAGATAATGTCTTGCTATGTTGCTCAGGCTGGTCTCAAACTTCTGGCCTAAAGCTGTCCTCCCGCCTTGGCCTCCCAAACTGTAATTTACTCTTTCTGACATATCCATGTACCCACCTTGCTTGGACCTGACCCCATTTTCTTCTGTTTACCATCCATGCATTTGTTCATTTGTTCGTTCATTCATTGATTCAGCAGGTATTTATGAAGTACTCACTGTGTGCCAAATTCAGCTCTGGAGATGTAAAATCTAAGTAGCTATATTCCATGCCCTGAGTATTCATACATTAGTGGGGAAGAAAAAGATGCAAATGGAGAAGTTACTTTAATATATACACTAAATTTTATATTTATTAGGGTAGGGTGAGGCCAACAGATCAGAGGATGACTGCCATTTGTAAAGATAGTTACTCACAGTGCCACAGAGCATTCCATTTCATGCAGGGCTGCATGGGGGAGCACTAGAGTCTGTCTGGAGGTGAGAAGCAGTGATAGGAAAATGTGGACAAGAGCCTTTATTGTGGTTTTAAAGGAAAGGAATGAGTGAGGCATGGTAAACAGCTGAGCAGGCTTAGAATCGGATAGTTTTAATAAATTCAACAAGCTTTAAGCTATAGGGGTGGTCTCTTATTGCCTGGTGCCTGGTACCTGGTCCTGGGGTGATTTAGGTCAGAGGGATAGTGTCCTGTCCCAGACCATAGGGTCCTGATTGTCTTAGTCTGTTTTGCATTGTTATAAAAGAATACCTGAGGCTGGGTAATTTATCAAGAAAAGAGATGTATTTGGCTCACAGTTCTGCAGGCTGTACAAGCCAGCATCTACTTCTGGTGAGGGCCTCAGAAAGCTTCCGCTCATGGTAGAAGGCAAAGGGAAGTAGGCATCACATGGTGAGAGGAAGGAAGCAAGCAAAAGCAAAGAAGGTGTCAGGCTCTTTTTAACAACCAGCTCTCAGGGGAACTCTCACAAGAACTAATAGAGCAAGAAGTCACTTATTACTGCCAGGATGGCACCAAGCCATTCATGAAGAATCTGCCCCCATGATCCAAACACCTCCCATTAATTAGTTCTCCAACATTGGGAACCAAATTTCAACATGAGACTTGGCAGAGCCAAACAAACCGTATCCAAACCATGGCACTGATTAAAGGAGGTGGGTGGAAGTATGTATTAGGGATACATACAAGGCCCTCCCTGGGTCTGCAAGGCCTAACGATGTCAAAGCATAATAAAACAAAAACACATGATTAATACAGAAGGCGAATCCACTGAGCTGAGTTTTAGGAGAGGTAGTCAGGGCTCTATGGAGGCCCAGAGCAAGATTCTATGCTGATTTAGAAAAGCAACGTTGATTCCATGGTGACATCCCTGAAGGAGCAAGAGGAGAGGAGGAAAGGGAAACATGCATGTTTAGTTTCTGCTATTTTCCAGACCCTATCTTTAGTTTTCATATATAATTGTGTCTATTCTTTATAACTGCCTGTGAGCAGAGTATGCTTACCTCCATTTAAAATGTAGAAAAACTAAGCTCAGAATGTTTAATTAGCTTCACAAATGTTATGGGAATAGCCAGCATTGCAGTCTAAGAGTGTGCAAAGCCCCAGGGTGGCTGGCATCCTAGAAAATGCTTTTGGTGTTTCTCTTTCAAGATGAAAAATTTTACCTGCTAGAAAATTTTATGTTAAATATATACATCTTTGATATCCTATGTGGTGGTTCCTGTATTCAGGCAGCCTTTTGGGAACAACGGAACTCTGTGTTTGGTCTGGCCAAATGTTCATGCAAAGCCAGTCCTGCTTGGTGCTGTGCTTAGGATGAAGTCCCTTGAATTGGTGGAAACACAGGCATGGAAGGGGCCAGCCTGAGAGAGAGCTGGGTAGGGATGTGGGCTTTGGCCTCTGTACAGAAATCCCTTCAGGTGGGTAGTCATTAGAGTTGTGCCACAGGTATCTGCATCCTGAGGGAAGGACTCACAAATTATGAACAGCTTCCCCAAAAAGTAACTGTGTCCAAGTTGCACAGGAAATTTGATTGCTATGCTAATTTATGTAATTTTCATGCATATTCAAATTCCACCTAACTTCATAAAACTACTCCAATTGGAACTAGGTAGTTATTAGCAATAATTATTTATTTTTTCCTTATTAATGATAATTAGGATAATACTAAGTAGTGTCGTCAATGTGTAGAACCAAGATCTCTTATATGTCGCTGGCAGGAGTGTAAAAGCACACAGCCAATTTGAGAAACATTTTAGCATTATCTAGCCAAGTTGAAGGTATGCATATCCTATGAATCATTAATTCCACATTTAGGTATGTACCCAACAAAAAGTCATGCATCTATGCAACATGATACATAGATGTGAATATTCATAACGGCATTTTTCATGATAGCCCCAAACTGGAAACAACCAAACATCCATCAACAGCGAAATGCATTTTTGGTATATTAATAGGATAGAATGCTAGACAGCAATAATGTGAATGATTTTCACAAATATAATGTTAGGTAAATGGAGCCAGACACAGAATTATACATACCTTCTGATTTCTTTCATATAAATATAACAAACATGGAAAAGGAAATTCTATTGTTTCAGAGATTCATATGTAGTTGAAAAATTATAAAGCAAAGCAAAGCAAAGAAAGCTTTACTAAAAAAGAATAGTGGTCGCCTCCAGGAATGAGGGTGGTAGGTGTGCAAGGAAGAGGTACATAGGGACTTCAAGAATGCTGGCAATGTTCTAGTTGTTTTTTTTTTTTTTTACTTTTTTTTAATTTCAGCATATTATGGGGGTACAAATGCTTAGGTTACATATATTGCTTTTGCCCCACCCAAGTCAGAGCTTCAAGCATGTCCATCCCCCAGACGGTGCGCACCACAGCCGTTAGGTGTATACATACCCATCCCCTTCTCCTTGCTCCCATCTGCCCAACACCCAATGAATGTTATTATTATATGTTCACTTAAGTATTGATCAATTAATACCAATTTGATGGTGAGTACATGTGGTGCTTGTTTTTCCATTCTTGGGATACTTCACTTAGTAGAATGGGCTCCAGCTCTATCCCAGATGATAATGGTGATCTAATGGTGTTAGATCACCATTGTTTTTTGTGGCTGAGTAGAATTCCATGGTATACATATTCACGTCTCACAAAAATCAACTCATGGTGGATAACAGATTTAAACCTAAGGCATGAAACTGTAAGAATTCTAGAAGAAAATGTTGGAAAAACTGTTATAGACATTGGCCTAGGCAAAGAATTTATGAAGAAGACCCCAAAGGCAACCACAGCAATGTTCTAGTTCTTGACCTTGGTGGTGATCTACAGATGTTCATTTTTATATGCATATTTATATTTCATTCAAATTTTGTATATATGTAATATATCATGGGGATAAAGGAAGATGATGAGAAAATGTGATATTTTGTAACAGTACATTTGAAAATTTAAATGAATTAACAAGTATTTGAAAAACATAACTTACCAAACTTGACTCAAGAAGATACAGAAATCGTGAATAGACCTATAGCCATTAAAATAAATGAATGAATAATTTAATTAAAACAACTTCCCCAAAGAATTAAAAGCAAAAATAAAATATTCTAGGCCCACCAAACATGAAAGGAGAAAATAATCCAAATCTTACACAATCCTTTACAAAGCCTTCTAAGGAACATATAAAAGAAGGAACATTTGCTAATTTATATCATGTGGTAAGAATAATTTTGATAGTAAATATGACAATGGACATATAAATAAATAAAAGACAATAAGAGATCAATCACACTCATGAATATAGATGGAGAATCCTCAAAAAAATTAACAGACTAAATTTAGCAATGCATAAACAAAGTAGTATATCAACCCCAAGGTTGGTCTGTCATTAAGAAATAAATTAGTGTAATCCACCATATCAACAGAATAAAGCATAAAATCATATGATTATCTCAATACATGTAGTACAAAAGTGTCTGATAAAACTCAAACTGCATTCATAGTAAAACTTATGATAAACTTTTCAGATATCTAAGAATAGAAGAGAATTTTCTTAACCCACTAAAGGATATCTAAAAAAATACTGTAGTAAATATCCTACTAAATGGTGAAATATTGAAAGATTTCCTTTTGAAATTGAGAAATAGTTCCCCTTGATGATTCTATTGGAGATCTCAATTCACTCAGAAAGGCAAGAATAATGAAAATGTAAGGATGATAAATGAAGAAACAAATCTGTCGTTACTCATGGGTGGTTTGATTATGAACTAGAAAACAAAAATAATTGCACATAAATCATTAGACTAAAATATAGTTATTGGAAAATATACACAAATTATTAAAGTATGGCTACTGGATGATATATATGTGTATATATATATATACATACATACACATATATAAGATTTGCAAACCTATGTATCTTCAAAAGAGTGATAGAGAATGAACAAATTAAAATATACTAACAATAATATCATAAGAAATCAGAGTAGGTCTAATTGAGAGATAAAATGTACACAGCAAGTTAAATGGGGTAAGTTTAATACAAATACTTATTAAACTATGATAAAGAGTAACTATAAGATTTAAAGGACTTCTATATGACACCCTAGGGCTGGGAGAGAGTACCCAGGAAGGAAACACTTGGAAGAAGTTCAAACCCCCTCGTGGCATTAGAACTAGTTCAGTCTACTGGATGGTAGAAAAGTTGGCTGGTTTAGCCAGGCTGGAGCTGGTGTATAGTCCTTGGAAAAGAAGGCAACCCTCTGGGGTGCAGGCAGGAAGCTGGGATCAGTAGCTGGGCGCCTTGGATGTGCAGTGGGCGGGCAAAGAGGGTGGACTGCACGCGAGCTGTTCAGAGGGCTTGCAGGGGGTGTAGCAGCTCGGTGTGAACCCTCCACGCCACAGGTGGGCGGTGTGCTGGGGCCTCCAAGGGAAATCAGAGCGCTGGTGTGGGTGACAGCGCTTCGGGCATGCGTGCTGGTGGGAGGCATTCTGCCGCTGATGCCGGTAGGAAGCCTTGGGCTCGCGTTTCTGTGTTGACAGGGCTGCAGCCAGATTATTACCAGATGGAGGGAGGCTGCAAGGTCCCGGAGGGACCCGGAGTTCTGGGTCGGTGGCTCAGCAGAGCTCCAGCAGATGGCCTCACACCCACACCACTGACTCACCCTGCCGCTGCTGGAAATGAAAGGAACGCCTCTTCATTCTTCAGTGTCTCTCCACCGCCATCTACCGAGAAAGCTTAACATTGTGTTCACTTGAAAGGAGAAATGCTTAATATTATAAAATTAGTATACATTATTTATCACAGAACATGTATTGACAAATGCAGTCCGAACGGAGAGGCAATAAGTTGATAACTCATGAAAACACCACGGAATAAAACTAATACAGTAAAGACCTACATGGAAAAAACTGTAAAACGTTATTCAGTGGTACTATTTTTATTGGTTAATTATGCTCCCTCCCCATTCGTATGTTGAAGTTCTAACTCTCAGAATGTCACTTTATTTAGAAATACCGTCATTGCAGGTGCAATTCGTTAATATGAGGTCCTTAGGTCGGGCCCTAATCCAGTATGACTAGTGTCCTTATAAAAAGGGGAAATTTGGACAAAGAGACAAGACACACATAGAGGAAAGACCTTGCGAAGAGACACAGAAGACAGCCATCTATGAGACAAGGAGAGAGGTCTGGAACAGATCCTTTCCTTACATCCCTTACAAGGAAGCAGCTCGGCTAACACCTTGATTTTTGGACTTCTAGCCTCCAGAACTGTGAGGCAATAAATTTGTGTTGTGTTGTTTAAACCTGTAGCCCCCATTCCCCAGAGTGTTAGGAACCGGGCCACAGAGCCCCGCCTAAGCCCCCCTCACGTCCGTGGAAAAATTGTCTTCCACGAAACCAGTCCCTGGTGCCAAAAAGGTTGGGGACCGCTGGTTTAAACCAACCAGTTGTGGTACTTTGTTGTGGCAGCCCTAGCAAACTAATAGATTTTGGTACTGAGAAGTGGGGTGCTTCTGTAACAAATATCTAAAAATAGGTACATAGCTTTGGAATTGGGTAATATTAGAGTAGGGTGGGCCCCTAATTCAAGGACTAGTGTCCTAATAAAAAAGGGAAATTTTGACATAGGCAGGCATGCACACATGGAAAATGCCATGTGAAGAATGGAGTTAGGCTGCCACAAGGCAAGGAACTACCAGAAGCTAAGAGAGAGGCTTGGGACAGATTCTCCCTCTCAGACCTCAGAAGGAACCAACCCTGCTGACTCCTTGATCTTCGACTTGTAGGCTCCAGAACTGTAAAACGGTAAATTTCTGTTAAGCCACTCAGTGTGTGGTACTTTGTTACAACAGCCCTTGCATGTGTATCATTAGATACTAATGATATTAGTAACTTCAATTAATAGATATACTATGTTCACTGACTGGGAAACTTAATATTGTAAGAATATCAGGTCTCTCTGAATTATTTTGAAGATTCAATATAATCGCAAACAAAATCCCAGCAATCATTTTATGTGGCATTTGACAAGGTGATTCTAAATTTTATACAGTGATGTAGTAGGTCAAGAATGTCAAAGATGAAGAAAAAGGCAGGTGTATTTTTACTACGATAGGCAGCCTCGCTTTACACATAGCAGAGGACCATGCAAATGACTATGCAAACTGAAACCATATTACATGATCTTAGTCAACAGGAAAAATTGTGATTGTTCCATGACCTTTAAATATTTTTTGTCAAAATGTTGTGGTTGTACATGTATAGGAAAATTTTAAAAAGTAGTAAAGCTGTAATTTAAAACAATAGAAACATTGAGAATTAAAGTGTCAAATATATATAGAGATCTTTTAATATGAAATTCATATCATCATTGTTCATGCTATTCTGAAGCTGGAAACAATACAAATGTTCCTCATTATTAGAACTGGTGAATATATTCTGCGATGTTGATAGAATGAAATTTATGCAGCAGTAAGAAATAAAGAAATAACATCTACCAGCATCAAGATAAATGACTCATTAGAGTGAGCAAAAGTAGCAAATCTAAAGAAGTAAACAGTATAATTGCATATTAAAAAGTTTAAGAACAGGCAAAACTATAGTTTTTAGGAGTGCAAATGAAGATGATAAAAAGTATCAATAAAAGCAAAGATTTTTTTTAAAAAAAATCAAGAAAGGGATACATTTATTTATTTTTCCTGGAAAAATATTAAACATTTTATTGATCTAAGATTGTAAGAAGCAAAATTCTGGAGAAAAGAATAGTTGTTATGGAACATATACTGTGTGTGGAGCATTGCATATATATGATTTTCATTAAATCTTCCCAGCAACCTTATGAGATAGATTTTTTATTAGCCCTGTATTTCAAGTGGGACGACTGAGCTCAGAGTAGTTGAGTAATTGATCAGAGTTACTATTAGTGATAGTTGGAATTCCAACTGAGGACACCTAACTCCAGAGCTCATAGTACTGGAACTGTCATGCTGTCTCTATGGAAAGCCCCAAACATCTAAAAATGTTGAGACATTTCCATTATATTATAATGTGAGTCTGTAGTTACTGAAATTTAAAATAATCTTGGAGTAATTGACTATTTGAACACAATTTCAGAAACTTCTGTCCCAGGTAAAAAATAGAAGACAAAAGTTTATAAACAATACTGCTTGAAGGCAGTTCATGTAGTATAGACTGTAGGGAAGGATGGAAAGACATAGACAAGGCTGCCATAAACGTATTTAAAATCCTGAAGGCCAAGCAGTATGAGAACTAAGAGAAAAATCTAAAACATGAAAAAATCCATTTAAACAAAGTTGCCCAACATTGTTCAACACCCGTTCCTCTTCCTAAAAGTATTGTAATGGCATTTTTGGAAGGATTGATGTATTTTATTTTATTTCAAAAAAATTTATATTTTGATAGCTTTAGGGGTACAAGTGATTTTCGGTTACATGGATGAATTGTATAGTGGTGATGTCTGTGTTTTTAGTGTACTCACCACACGAATAGTGTACGTTGCACCCAATAGATAGTTTTGCTTCCTTCACTCCCCTCCCCCCTTCTGAGTCTCCAATGTCCATTGTACCATTCCATGCGCCCCTGCATACCCATAGCTTAGCTCCCATTTATAAGTGAGAACATGCGGTATTTGGTTTTCTATCCCTGCACTACTTCACTTAGGATAACGGCCTCCAGGTCCATCCAGCGTTGCTGTTAAAGACATTATTTCCTCAAGAGAGGAGTACATTTAGATTTGATGATGTGGGATGTGTTCAGGAAAGGACATAATAATGGTCTGTAAATTACATGAAGTGTTCTGTTCTTTAAACTACGTAGTGGTTACTCAAATGTATGCTTTATAGTTACTGTTTTAAGTGTGCATATATGTTTTATACCATATATTACAAATTACTGAGACATATTTAATAATTTCCTTAAATTAAAAATGAAGACTTAGATTTAGATGAAGCCGCAAGTGGGAAGGGAACACAGGAAGCATCTAGGAGGCTGTAATGTTTTATTTCTTGACAAATACACAAACACACGTGTGTGTATATTATACATATAATATATAATACACTCATCTATATTGTACAATAAAAATCTTCTGATATTCATATAATATGTTTCTTGTGTGTTTTCTTCTACAAACCATAAGAGACTGCTAAATGTTTGAAAACCAATGTAAGCTTTGCCAAATATAATGAATTGGACGAAGTCCCCATATCATTTCTTCAGTTTGGGGTGGTGTTGCTGTTGTTGTCATCGTTTCTGTTTTGCTCAGCAAACTGAAACATGGTATTGAATCCAAAACTTCCAGACAGGGCTGGGAGGCCCAGCAAAAAGGAAAACTAGAGAAAGAAAGATGGAGATGAGGTCAGAGAAACAGGAATGCAGGTGTGGCCACATACCAGAAATGTATCAACTTTTGATCAAGGTCCTTTTTGCAGTTTAAGGGTGAGCAAAGACAGATTATAGAAAACATGAACTGCTCACTACTTTGTAGACTGCATAGTAAGAAGCTCGAATGGTGGTTGCCAGCTATTCCTTTCTGGAACTACTTGCTCATCACAGCTTCCTGGAAGCATGACCTACGTGAGAAGATGTACATACTTTTCTGTTTTGTGTCTGTGATGATAGTAGAAGTGTATCAAGTGTAGACATGAATGGGGCTTCTGAAAGGGACCAGCCAGCCCTTGGAAAGGGGTAGGGTATGAGGAGGGTGAGGGACAAAAAACTACCTATTGGGTACAATGTATGCAACTTGGATTAGGGGTTCACTAAAAGCCCTGACACTATACAATTCATCTATGTAATACAAAACCACTTGTACCCCCTGAATCTATTAAATAGATAGATAGATAGATAAATCACTGCATGACTTCATTAATGAGATCTGAGATTGCTGGAGTTGTGAGGAAGGACACGACGCCATCTCAGTGAAGGAACACACTGGTGGTTTATGTCACCTGGCTCAATGCAGGGCAGGGCAGATGGTGGGACGTTCCAGCCTCCGTAACATACATTCCATTGGTCCTATTTCCCCGTGAATTCAAATGTCCAGTGGTCCCCAAACACTCATGGAATCCAGCTAAAGGTCAGTGTTAGGTGGAGAAGAGCCTTATTGACTTCCTCATGGCCCTTTTCCTTTTCCACTGGGATGGGACAAACAATGTTTAGAGCAACAGAGGCTGCTGAGCCTAGAACTGAGAGGACTGCCAAAGACTGGAAGACATTGCTAAGCCTCTGGTCATGGCCACAGACTAGGGAAGAAAAAAAATTGAGGGACAGGCTGGTAGGCCCTAACATTAATGTCATGGTCTCTCTCTCCCATGGGAGAACTTCAACCTCAACCCTAACCCTAATGTAAAACTCTAAACCAGACTTCAATCCCAACCCCAACTCTGACTCTGACAAGTTACCAGATATGACTGACTATGACTGGCTTTGACTGGTCCTGACTGGCCATGACTGGCAGAGACTGGCTGTAACTGGCCTTGACCAGTTGTGACCAGTCTTTACTGGCTGTGATCGGTCTTCACTGGCCATAACCAGTGTTAATTGGCTGTGACTGCTTTTGAACAGTCCTCACTGGTTTTCTTCTTGGCTTTGACTGGTCATGACTGGCTTTGACCATCTGTGACTGGAAGTGACTGACCTTGACCACTGGTGTCTGCTTTGACCCTACCACCTCCTGACCAACCAAGCATCCAGGACTCTGGGGGTGTACAGTGTTGAGGGGTAGATGGAGGGGAGCAGAATGGAGAAGAAGCCCCAGTGAAACAGGCAACAAGAGGGTATACCCTGAAAAGCTCACTGGTGGGCTTACCCCAGAAGGGCCAGATGTTCCCTGTGGAATATTTCCTCTTGCAGATGTGGAAATAAGCCCTGGGGGTAAGCACTCAACTGTAGGGGCAGGTGGCAGAGAAAAAATGGCAGGCATGCCTGTGTGTGAAGAGTAACCTGGGGTGAGTGCAAATTTGTGTCCATTTCCTCCTCCATGAGACCCTAAGCTCCACAGAGCAGCCTCTGAGGCCCATGTGGATACCAAGTGATCCATAATCTAGACAATAGGTATGTAACTGGCTCTATGAACAAATTTCAATGATCCCTATATGTTTTATATCATCTCCCTCTCATGTTTTAGATTCTCAGGAAAGTAGAGCATGATGATGAGAACTTGAAAACTTAAATATTAATAACTAGACCTTTCTGAGTTGTTTCTCAGAAATGGCAGAATTTCTGCAGGGCAAGGAGCTGATATTCTGAAGGCGTCCAGGCAGACTTCCAGATGCCAAGACTTGCCATCCTTTACAACCTGGCCTAAAGCATGTAGACCTTTGTTAATTACACCACTACCTGCCCAAGTGCACGTAGCCAGTCAGGGAGATGGATTTGAGGCCAATACTGATTCCTTGTTCACCTGACAGATTTTTTTTTTTTTGAGACAGAGTCTCACTCTCTTGCCTGGGCTAGAGGGAGTGCCATGGCATCAGCCTAGCTCACAGCAACCTCAAACTCCTGGGCTCAAGCTATCCTTGTGCCTCAGCCTCCCGAGTAGCTGGGACTACAGGCATGCGCCACCATGTCCGGCTAATTTTTTCTATATATTTTTAGTTGGCCAATTAATTTCTTTCCATTTTTAGTAGAGACGGGGTCTCGCTCTTGCTCAGGCTGGTTTCGAACCCCTGACCTTGAGCAATCTGCCTCCTCGGCCTTCCAGAGTGCTAGGATTATAGGCATGAGCCATCACACCCGGCCTCTGACAGATGTCTTTTGTATTATAAATTCCTTTCTTTCTTGGCAATGCTCATTGTCTCAATAATTGGCTCTTTGTGTGGTCAACAACTGGACCTAAGCCAAAATCCCCTTGCAGTTTTGATAACAGGTAGGAGTGGCAGAGCCAGAAAAGGAAAAGACAAGGTAGGAATGTAGTAGAGAAGCAAGGTGTTAGCCTGGTTGATGGTAAGTTAACCCACAAGGTAATGGTGAAAGAAGAGAAGGCCATAGAAAAACAACCCTAACTCTAGTCCTAGCCCCAGCCCAAACCCTAGCCCTAATCCTAACCCCTGGTCTTATCCCTAGCTCCTGCCCCAGCCCCAGTCCCAAATTCAACTGCAAGGTTAACCCTAACTCTAATCCTCAAATCCTCATGTTTACTGCCTAACTCCTAAAACCTAAATCCTAACCATTTAATTCCCAACACCCTAAATGTTTGCCATGCATCCTGAAGGCAGAAAGTGAGAAGTTACTGAGCGGTTTGCAGCACAGGAAGAAATACTGTGCATTCTGGACAGGCCTGGCCAGTGGTGGCCTGGAGGAAGAAATGGATGAGGGGATTCCTGAAGGTCAGGAGACCGGTCAGGGGGGCACTGCCATCATTCATTCAAGGGACAGTGAGAAACAACACGAAATAAATGAACCAAGGTGAACTGAACTTGAGCCCTGGGCTCAAGCTGCAGTAGTGGAAGTGGGTGGAGGAGCAGGAATAGAGCTGAGAGTTTGACATTTAGGAGGGAGCCAAAGTCGGTGAAGAGATAGGGAGGAAAAGGTTGAGTATAGTGACAAAATGATCCTCACGTTTGTGGCTTGAGAGAATTGTTGGATGGTGGTATTAAGAACTGAGATTTTAGGCACAAGAGGAGAAAGAGGACATTTGGAGCAGTACGTGTAGCTGGAGTGGACTTAGGGAAAGAGTTCTTAGGTCTTAGGTGCTATCAGACTCCCAAGTGGAGATTTCTAGGCACAGTCAAGTACATGAACCAGAGATCTGGAGAGGGCCCTGGGCAGGGATCAGGTGGAGGAGTCATCCAGAGTGGTGGCCTGATGTCATGGACACGGTTGAGCTCAGATATGAGACTTAGGACTTAACAGATATGAGATTAAGGAAATGGGAAGAGGGAGAGGAGATTCGCAAAGAAAAGCAAAGGAAATGTATTAATAGCAGGAAGAAAGCGAGAGGGTTATTACCCTTGGGTAATATCACTCTGGATGTATTTCAGAAAGTCAGCCAGTTAAAACATATCCCAGAAAATCTCCCATGTACCAGATCCTAGAGTTGATTCTGATAACTGTGGTCCACAGAACAGCAACATTGACTTTAGTAGTCCAGAAGTTAGGCATCAAACAAATTTTACAATTAAATAGAATCTTACAAAATGTTTGGGTAGCAACTCTAAGTGTGAAAACATTGTCATGGATAATACTTGTTGCTGTGGGAACGTGTAACACATAGTATCCTACTTTACCTGGGGGGAGGAGGTGAGCAGAGGTGCAAAAGCCTTCTCTGAGAAAGTACTGGCCAGGTGTGGTGGCTCACGCCTGTAATCTTAGCACTCTGGGAGGCCAAGGCAGGCAGATCGTTTGAGCTCAGGAGTTCGAGACCAGCCTGAGCAAAAGCAAGACCCCATCTCAACAACAACAAAAAAGAAAGTACCATCTAGGTTGAAAATTGAAGGTTAAGTAGCTGTAGATAAGACAAAGGGCAGGGGGAGAGTCTTTTTCAGGAAGAAGCGTGGGAGCCTGGGTGCCTGGGAAAGAGCAACCAGAGAGGTAGGAAAGCACAGCAAGGGACTGTTAGAAAAGCTAAATAGTGAGAGAGATAATGTCAGCTCCAAACCCAGAGGTATCCAGACTTTTTACCCAGTTCTGCTGACATGTTCGCATAGGACCCTAAGTAAGACCACTTCCTTTCACATGAATTTTGGTTTCAGCAGTACAACTTCTTGGCCACGTTTGCAGGAGCCACTTTGCTAGGAGCTGGGGATGGGAGTGAGGTTTGTCTACAAAGGAGCATTTTTTCTACAGAAGAATTTTTGGGGTGTTGTGGAACTGTTCTATTTCTTCGTTGTGGTGGTAGGTCTACTGTTGTACATATTTGTCAGATCTCATAGAACTGTACACAAACAGAGTGAACTTTACTGATAAAATTATACCCTGGGCCTGATGTGGTGGTACCCAGCACTTTGGGAGGCTGAGGCAGGAGGATTGTTTGAGGCCATGAGTTTTAGGCCAGCCTGGTCAACATAGTGAGACCCTATCTCTACAAAAAATTTACAAATTAGCGTGGCATGGTGTCTTATTTGGCTCATTAGAGTTGACATTATTATTTGCATAAAGTGCAGTAAGAATAGTGATTGGCCATATAGGCTCTTTTTAAGTTGACTTGATGGAACTTTTATAAGAAATTTCTGAATAGACATTTTAAAGGCCTGAAGGCTAGTAAGCAAAGCCAAGGATTAGCCATCAGATTGTGCTTTTAATACCTGTATAAATCAGGTGCAAGTTTCCAAAAATAAATTGAGGTTCCTGGGTCTATCAGAAAATGACATTCTTTAGTTACTGCAAGGTCAAGAACCATGTAAGGGAACCTTGTAGACACAATACTACGGGTTTTTTATCAGCTCCATAAAGTCAATCTCAATTTCTCAAAGCAGTCTGGTCATATCTAAAAATATACCATTCCAGTCAGCATCTTGGAAAATAACTAGTATATCCAATGTGTCCTATTATGAAAGAAAACATGTTTTATTGAACTTATGCAAATAACTATATTGCCATAAAATAAGACTAATCATGAATCATTTCCAAATTTTGGAGAAATCAGGTAGAGAGAAAGGCAAATTTCATTCATAAAAGCATACTTTATTCAATTTTCTCTAAGCTATGAATAGCTCAAAAGAAAAAGGTTTTCTTGACACATCTTCGATCAGAGTGGCGGCCTTCCAAACAGGATGTTGTCTGTTCACCTTGACATTGTCATCCACAAACCAAGCAGCTCTTTTTCAATCAGGTGAGAGCTGTTTATTGAGCACTATAGAACACAGCAGCTCCTCACACAGTTCCAGAGTCAGTCCTAGGGGAAAAGGATCTCCCTGATCATGAGTATCTCCTCCTTGCACTCCCCAGGTAGTATGATCCTGTATAAACCATTTCCATTTTATTATGGAAACTTTTTGGGCACTGCTATCCCATTAGAGTGCTTCTCTGACATTGCCTGAGACAGCATGCTTATTTCGGATGTCAAGATAAGTTTATGTCCTTCAGTCATAGGGGTAGCTTCAGTTAACGTCCCATAGCAAGGCAGCAAATGCCATGCGAGTGGAAATTCTCTAGTCCAACATCCCAGTAGTTGTGGTTGGGAGGTGCTAACAGACTTTTGCAATAAAGCCCAGTAAACACTGCACAGAAAGCTATCAGGTGGAGAATTTGTCCCTACCAGCATTCCATCGCCTAGTTTACACTCTGTGGGTTCAGGCAATTTTAAAGGTTTTGATTTAGCATGTCCAACTAATATTGCTCAAAGAATGGATTTGCATGCCTTCTGTTTTACAGTGCTGGATACAGGAAACATTCCCCAGTCAGATACAATATCCATTTCCATAAAACATTTAGGTAAAAGGAGACACAATTGCTTTACTTAAAGCCTGTTTAGACATTTCAAATTTCATAATCCTATCAACCCTTACATTTCATCTTCTAATTCCAGGAACTTTTCTTTTCTACCCCAGACTATTTTATCCTCTCTTGTGAAAAAAGACTTGGGTTCCCAGCAAAGGGTTGAACCAAGAGACCAGGACCCTTTTGTCAATGTTTATCTTGATTAACTTTTCTCAAAATTGCCCCAGACAATTGTTGGTCAGCTTTGTCATTGTAATCTTTGCCATCTGATATTTTTAAAATTTCTCTAATCTGAGATAAATACTGGTTGGGGGTCCTTTAATGTTGGGGAACCAGCATGGGCTCCCTTCGGTCCACTCAACCTTTGATAGTGTTGTATTAAGATTTTTATTTTAACCTCATCAATTTCCATTTTATTCACTCCATTTCTTAATAACAATCTAAAGATTTCCGCCCTGCTGGGACAACTCTTATCACTTTCCTTTTCCTTTTCTCTTAGTTTCACCCCTATCAATTGTGGACGGAAAAAAATCCAAACTCTGAAATATTTTAAAGAAGTTTATTCTGAGCCAAATTTGAGGACCATGACCCAGAGCCACTCCCAAGAAACCTTGAGCAAGTGGACTCGCTGTGGTTGGGTTACAGTTTGGTTTTATACATTTCAGGGAGACAGGGGTTACAGGTAAAGTCATCAATCAATACGTGGGAAGCATACATTGGTTTGGCCCCAAAAGGCGGGACATCTCGAAGCGGGAGTGGGGGGGCTTACAGGTTATAGGTGGGTTTAAAGATTCTTTGGCTTGTAATTGGTTAAAGACATGAAGCTTTGTCTAGATGCTTGGAATGTTTTAACATAAGGAATGGTTATCAGAGATAAGCCACCTGACATAGATTTGTTGTGCAAATCAAGGACTTACAGGTTTGTCTTGCATACCCTTAGGCCTGTCAATGGGTCACAAAGGACTCCAAGAAGGGAGGGGGCATGATGAGGCATGTCTGACCTCCCTCCTCCTGCAGACAGTTTAGTTTTTAGGATATTCCTTTGGCCACGAGGGGGTCCATTCAGTCAGCCGGTGGGGGGGAAGCCTTAACATTTTATTTTGGTTCACACAATGTTTTCTTTAATCACCTTATGTCTTAATAATCATTTAAAAAGTTCTGCCTTCCTGGGATGAGTCCTTTGACTCTCCCTTCTACACTTCATAATTCTCTGTTTAATTAACCTAATGTTTTTGTTACCATCTTTAAGATTCATGAGGAGAAGCTGAGACAGCAAATTTGATAACGCTTCTGGAACTGTTGTTCAGTTCTGCAGGAGTAATGTCACATGAGGTGCCTACGTAGAAGGCCCCCATGACCCTTAACCACATCATCTACCATCACCTGGGTAATGGGCATATTCAGAGGGTGAATATCCTGGTCATCATAAAGTCAGTCCCACATGGCTTCCATATGAAGCATGTCAGCTGCTTCATCTGGAACACTCCACTTAGCATTTCTAGGTGGAGTTTGGCAAGTCCCCCTTGTCAGGATAAACAGACCCTACAGTGGCTTTTATCCAGTCCACTTTTATCCAGTCCATTGCGCTTTCAGGAATAACCTCTTGTGTGTCTGGATTGGGTATACCTGTCTGCAATTGTTCAGTAATGAGCTGTAGGTCCTGCATGAACCCAAACTTGCTCTTTTACTCTGCAGCATTTAAAACCAAAGATACTGCTCCTAAATTATAATATATTTTAGCAAAGTTTCCTCAGGAAGCTGGTGATTCTAATACACAAAGTGAAACAATTCCTTCACACTATAACAACATATCATTTAGTTTCAATAATTTCTTGGTTTTGTCCTTCCTCCACATGGACTATCTTCTTGGTGACCAAAGGTTTTAGAGGTACTTTCTGTTGCCCTGGCATAATTTTGCCTTTGGGGGGATAGCTCTTAGGCCAATGGCTGAAGCTCAGACACACTAACACCTAATCTTGGTGTCCCATCAATGTTGTGTTTACAAAAGCTCTGAAATTGTCCCCAAAGCTGCATCAGAAGAATGAAGACAAGTGGTTTGAGGAGAAGGAAAAAGAAGTTTATTAATTTGCAGGCAAATGAAGAGATTGTCAGACTCCATTCTTAAAGTACCAACATCCTGCCTCTGAGGTGAAATACAGAGCTTTTAAAGGGGGAGTTTTCAGCTTTAGGCTATTGCTGTTCAATTATAGTTGATGGTTCTGATTCATCCCATCTTCAGCTAAGACAATCTTGTGACCTCTGCCCAGACAATTCCCATGAGCCATCTCCTGTGATACAAAGAACAAAGGACACTCCCCTGTTCCTCCTGACCACTGCTCTAAGGCTGGGATGTAGGTTTTAATTCCCAAAAGGAGTGGGGGAGGTTTTAGAGAGACAGAAAACATTTTTACCCTTTTTCAGTCCATTCCCCCTATTACAGTTGGATCCAGCACACTCTTTTAAATTTATTTTATCTATTATAGATAATAACATCCAATGGATAGAATATTTTGCTTTTTTATTATTAGTTTGCATTTCCTTATGTACCCAGTGAACCAACACCCCAGGAGTTGGATTTATCTCTAAATTCCACTGGTAAGTTTTACCTTTCATAACTGAGTGCAGCAGAGCTGCAGCTCCATACTATGGGTAACCATGTGGCCACCCAGAAATGAAAGGTTCCTCATCCCCCACCATTTTAGCCTTTATATTTCTATCTATTTAATCTATATCATTTTTCCTTCATTTGGAAACAGCCTTTAAATAAGCTCTAAACTAGAAAAAAATAGTTTTCCTTTATCAAAAACCACATCTTCATATTTTTAGGACATTCTTAACCAAAAACACATTTTACTTTCTTTAAGCACTCTATATGTAGAATTGTTTCTCTTATATCTAGTAGTTGTAATTACATACATTAATTACAATTTTATTTTGCCAATAATTTAAATACTGTTAGGTCTGGAGCTGAGAGAGTGACACACAAAGCCTCATGTGTAGCAAAATGCTGTTTATTTTGAATAGATGGGTGGAGGCCAAAAAAGGCATCCATGAGAGAAAAGGGGAGAGCCTTGGGTTTTATAGAGGGGTTTTTTGGGAAGAGTAAATACTTCTCAAACCTGGAGGGATAAGGAAAGTAAGTTCCCTCTTGCATTCCATTCTTTTATCTCCCTAGGGAACAACCAGGAGGGATAAGCTTAGTCCTTAACAGAAGGGATAAGAAAAGTAAGTTCCCATTTTCTATGTCATTCCCTTCTCTCCCTAGGGGTCTGTCAAAGGCTATGTGCCTAATCCACCCCTAGGAAGGGGAGAGGTGTGGGTTTTATAGGAAGCTTGGTGGAAGTTTGGGGAGGGTGAATTCTTTAAGCCTAACAAAAACTGTATTTACCAAAATTTATTAAAGTCATGTGAACTAAAAAGCTATTTGTGTTAGTTTCTATTTTTCTGATAAAATATTTCATTTAAGCACTTACTTTTTCTTTAAGTCAATTAATTAGAGCTCTTTGATATATTTTGGTAGTGAAATATCACATACACAGGATACATATAAACACATGGGTGCAATGTGCACTATTTCGGTGATGGGTACACTAAAAGCCCTGACTTTCCACTGTACAATTCATCCATGTAGCAGAAAATACTTGTACCCCCCAAATCTATAAAAATAAATTAATTAGAAAAGAATTTCAGAGACTTATTTAGGTCAACAGGTGGTCTCTATCTTAGCTTGTTTCTTAATTAGATTAATGGCTTCAAAGTGGAGCCCATTAAGGAACAGGGCCAAGAAAGCATGCAATTTTTATGGCCTAATATTTAAATACGCAAAAAGCAGGCAAAGCTGTAAGGCAGAACACTTAGATCCCCCAAAATCAAGGATACCATTTCTACACTGCATCTTGGCTCTCCAAAAAGAGGGAACTTCAGAGACTGGACAGTGCAATGCTACCACAATGCACCTCATTGCAACAACATCTTCCAAGGCTGGAGGGCAACTCAACACTATCAGCCCACTTTGTGATCAACTCATCCTGTAACAGAGTAGTCACCCCTCCTCCCATAGATATGGAAAGGTAATATTGACAGGAACAATATGTAACACAAGAAATAGCTTGATAAAACAGCAATATGTTTTATGTCTCTCTACAACATCCCCCACTTCTTTTGGGGAATTAGTACCTGTATCCCTGCCTCAGGCCAGTGGTCACGAGGGGCAGGGAAGTGTCCATTGTTTTTTGTGCCACAGAAGATGGGATTAATCCACGTGGAGGTCATGGGATCATCTTAGATGAAGATAGAATGAATCCAGGTGGAGGTCACAAGATTGTCTTAGCCAAAGATGGGACTATGGGATTAATCAGAACCTTTAAAAGCTCTGTACTTCAGCTCAGAAGCAGGACACTGATACTTTGAGATGGGAGTCTCCCAGCCTCCTCCTTTGACAGCAAATTAATAATCTCCTCTTTAAGAAATGCAAATCAAAACCACAATGAGTTATCATTTAACTCCAGTGAGAATGGCCTTTATCAAAAAGTCCCAAAACAATGAATGTTGGCGTGGATGCGGAGAGATAGGAACATTCATGCACTACTTGTGGGACTGCAAATTACTACAACCTCTGTGGAAAGTAACATGGAGATACCTCAAAGAGCTAAAAGTAGAACTACCATTTGATTCAGCAATCCTATTACTAGGCATCTACCCAAAAGAACAAAAGACACTCTATAAAAAAGACATCTACACTTGAATGTTTATAGCAGTACAATTCACAATTGCAAAGATGTGGAAACAACCCAAGTGCCCATCAATACATGAGTGGATTAATAAAATGTGGTATATGTATACCATGGAATACTATTCAGCTATAAGAAACAATGGTGGTAAAGCACCTCTTGTATTTTCCTGGATAGAACTGGAACCCATTCTTCTAAGTGAATTATCCCAAGAATGGAAAAGCAAGCACCACACGTACTCACCTTCAAATGGGTTTTAACTGACCAACACTTACATGCACATATAGGAATAACATTCATTGGGTGTAGGGCAGGTGGTGGGGGGAGGAGGGGATGGGTATATACACACCTAATGGGTGCGGTGTGCACCGTCTGGGAGACGAACATGCTTGAAGCTCTGACTCTGGTGGGGCAAAGGCAATATATGTAACCTAAACATTTGTACCCCTGTAATATGCTGAAATAAAATAATAATAATAATATTGTATTTTTTACTTGGCATTTGCTAAGAGAGTAGGTTTTAAGTGTCCTCACCCTCCCACACACAGACACAAATGGTAAGTATGAGTAGTGATGGATGTGTTAATTAATTTGTCTGGCAATCATTACACAGTGTCTACCTAAGTCAAATCACGTTGTTCAGCCTAAATATATACAAATTTTGTCAATTAGATATTTTAAAATAAGAAATTAATGAAGGTGGTAGTAGTGATCTACAATAAATTACATTATTTTTTAAAAAGAGCTCAATGTAATGGAAAGAGCATGAAGCCTTGAGACAGCTAGCAGGTAGTCTTAGGGTGGAAAGTAGCTTTAAGCTTTAACCACCACATAGACAAGATTAGTATGCAAATCTTGTCAACGATTCTTGGTGACCACCTGCTTGTATTTTAGGATCCATAGGAACAACTTGTCATCTAGTTTTGTTGTAAATGTTGTCAATGAGTTTTTGTTTTGCTTTCTTGTAGCAATGTCTTCCTCACGTGGAGATTTAGAGAGATCAAAAAAGTATGCTGCTGACGACAATCATATTCCCAGAATCTCCATCACCTAGATTTCAGTCTATTAATTTTATCATATTTGTTTCATCTGTTGTTTATTGCTTAAATATTTTAAAGTAAATTATATATATTCTTCCACTTTGATATTAATAATTTTGTATTAATCTCTTTAATACAAAGATATTTTCCTCAAAAAGTCACCAACTACCACACAGAAAGAAAATTAACAGCAAATACCCTAATAACATCATCTCACCTAGAATTCAGATTGCCAAATTGTGCTCAGAATAGATTCTACCAGTAATTTTTTTTTTTTTCAAATCAGCGTTCACATGTTGTATGGTGCCTTTTAAATCTCTGTTAATGGAGAACATCATCCCCCACAGACACAACTTGGTGGCACATTTTCATTATGGAGAAGTTAAGAAATTGCAATCCAGAAAAAAAGGAGAAAATTGAAAAGTCGTCTTATCACTTCACTCTACTCCTTGGAGGATATGCTGCTATAATTTTATTTTAAAGTTTTTATTATGGAAATTCCCAAACATATAAAAAGAGGGGCTTGCCACGACGCGAGGGGAGGTCCAGTGGCCGGAGAGCACCCTGCAGGTGCCTGCCACCGTCCTGGGCCAGAGTCCTGGAGCCCCTGCTGCAGTCTTTGTGTACCCAGACCCCCGCCCCGTGGAGCGGATTATGGGATGGGCAGTCTGGCTGGCACCCCCAGCTGTAGACCCGCACTGGAGGAGCCTAGCTGCCCAGGCCAGGCTTTTCTCAGATCCGCCTCCCGACCCCGCGCCCGCCTAATCCTTCATCTCCGTGAGTTCGGGTGAGAGGTGGGGTTGCTCTGCCCACGGATAGATTGTAGAGGAAGAAACCTGTGAGCCGGCGGATCCCGCCCGAACTTCCCAGAGACATCCAGTTAGTGCATTCGCTGTGCCCACCTGTGTTCGCCGGTTCCAATGGCCACCACTCTCCAAAGCTGCTGTTCAGCTCCCAAACCTCCACCTGGTGTCCCAGAGAGCAGGCTGCACTTACCCTCTATATACCTGGTTGGTAGGGCGTCTTCAGAAACAAAATGGGCAATGGGATCAAAGCTGAGCCCCCACTCCCGCGAGTATGCTGCCCTCTGTTGGGGGGGTGAGAGCTTCCCCATTTCAACCTCAGATTAAAAACATGGCCCTCCTGGGTACTTGGAGGGTGGTCTGAGAGTTAGTAGTGCTCCAGTGAAAAAAACCGGCCTGCCCCTCATAGAGTGTCTACTGAGGAATGCAAAATATGAAAGGGTAAGTTCTTGTGGACAAAGAGGGCTTACTGCATAGGAGAGGGCTCTCACTCTGATCACCCAGCACCAAAGGAAAAAAATCACATGCTTCACTGACTTCCCTTAGCCAGGACACTGACTTCAATGCAACTACCCAACTTATTATTTTCCTCTGATGCTTCCTTGATCAAATGTCTGAAGATGACTTAAGGACTATAATACAAGTGAATCAGGAGGAAAAAATTCAGACCTTGAATAATAGCCTTAGAACTTTTCCAGGGGTAAGCAAGTACTCCAAATGGAGTTTCTGCTCTTATTTCTTCCTTATTACTTCTTTTTGTTTGTTTGTTTAATTCAGAATATTACAGGGGTATACACGTTTTGGTTACATAATTTACTTTTTGCTTCTTGATTCTTCCGTATTTTAACAGAACATAGACCTATCCAAAGGACAAAAGATGGCAGTTTACTTTTTTGTTAGCTGTCCGACCTTCCAAACCCTTGGGGAAAATTCAAGCACTGTGGAAAAACTCAATTAAACTAAGAGTCATCTTACTCCAGATCCCAAACTGCTTGGGAAGTTGGACATACACATTTCCAAAGAGAACAGTGTTTGAAGGAGAGGGGGAATGGGTAGGGGAAAAAATGGCAAGGTGGAGAACTACAAGGAGTTCAGCCTCCACTTCATGAGAGGGACAGGGCAGGAGAACCAAAGAATGGATGGTGTGCCTTCCACTACACACACACACACACAGACACAAGGAAATGAAGCAAGCTTTTTCATTATAGCCAATGATCAAGAAAGTAACTCTTTAAAATGACACTGGAATGTCTTAAATCAGAAGAGAAGAGTTTATGAGAAAGCACTGGACAGAGAGTCAAGCCCACCTCTTCCACAGACAAGCTGCACTGGCCTCTTACCTAAACCTTTTCAAGCTTCACCAACCTCATCTGTGAAGGAGGGAACTGGGATAGAGGATTTCCAAAGTCCTTTCCAGGTCTAAAAGGCAATGAGTCCTTTTTTTAAAAAAAGTAATTATTTAAAATAATCATTGGAACACAGGGACAGATGAGATTTTCAGTTTCACATTTCCTGCTTCATTTTTCTTTACATGTCAAAGAACTTATACCATATCACAGCCCACTCTAGATGTAATGCCCATCCCAATAGGAATTGCTCATAGGAATTTAATCTATTTGCTGACATCAGAGATTGCTTGCTTCTAGTTATAAGCATCATATAAATGGAAATAGCAGCAGTAAGGCAAGATAATATAGATGATAAGGCTTTCCCTTTTCCAGGGAAAGAAGGATATTTTCAAAAGAAACTCTTGTTGTCAGACGGTTCCTCTTTATAATGTGATTTAACCTTGGGTTCATGAATCAACTTGTTTAAAGTGTTTTTGGTCACACAGCAACTTTGTGAGACTCAGCCTGTCATAGAATGGCAAATGGTGACATGCCTCATGCAAAGGCCCAATTCCCATCAGCTGTGGAGAACTCAAACATGATTGAACTAGATGTTCACATTGGTCATCTGGTCCTTCTGCCTTCTAGAGTGTGAATGACAAGTCCTCCAGATTCATGTTCATAGTCACAGGACCACAGAGCTGGCTGGACACGCATCAGACTAGTTTTAATGTTCCCTGAAGTGTGCTCTGCCGGTTTTGATATGTTAATAATGTTTTAAAGGGAGTAAAAGTTACATTAATCAAGCAATTTGTGGGGAGCTCTGTGTTAAAGTTAAGCAGAATCCTTTATTGCCCTACTTCTTAGGGCCTATAATGTGTAAGATACATGTGTCAATCTCCAAAGGAGGATTTGAGTATTTGGTGTTTTCCTATCATTTGATTTTGAAACAATCACCCTGGTTTTTTTGTTGGTTGGTTGACTTAGGATACCTCATGGGCAAGGTATTCTAAGGAAGACATTGCGTAAAACTAGAGTAGTTTAACCCTCTTTTGCTCTTTCACCTGTACCACACTAAAAATTGTCTAGCATTTTCATCAGTGTTCCATAATATCCACCATCTCAATCAAAAGATGGTCTCATTCATACTGAGTGGATTGACAGGGCCCAAAATGGAGTAATGCATTACTCCATTGCTGCTCCTCTAGTTCTCTTCTAAAAGGAGCCTACAATGTGGTGGCTAGGACAGACTTCCTACTCAAGGTCCTTGGCTCTAATCTTGGCCGTGCTTCTTACCAGTATTGTAGCCTGAGGCAAGATATTTAACTTCTGTTAGTCTCCATTTCTTTATCCCTAAAATGGTGTTACTGCGTCACAAAATTGTTGGAGGATTAAATGAGATACTATATGTGTCTGACATAGTAATCTTGAATTAATGGTCCCCAAACCTAAAGTCGTATTTCTGCCAAAGATTTATACATTTGTCATTAGATTGATTTGGCAGCACATAGTTTAACTTTGGAAAACAGGCTGCCAAGGTATTGAGTCATTTAATGCTAATATTTTCTTCATAGCAGAAAAAGGACTTGATGTCTTCTTAATTAAAGCATTACGTCTGGGAGAGGGAAAGAAATAAAGAAAACATAAAAGTCACCTAACCTATGTTCTTCTTCCCCTACCCCTGAGAAAGGGTTTCTATTGGTCTGAAGAAATAGGAATTTGGTAAAGGCAATATTTCCATTATCAACTATTCTAGGTAGGCCAGTGTAGAACACATAGGGTATTTGTGGTCTGAAAGAACTGGGTTCCAATTCTGTCTCTTTACCTCTCAGGTTCCTCATCTGAAAACTGTGGCAAGTACATAAGTGGTAACATTTAAGTTTCTGGGAAGAAGGCACACAGTGCAGGGAAAAGACAATTATTAAAAAGAAGTAACACGGGGAGGGAGTTGGCGTTGCTCTCCAGTAGAGAAAGAAGATTTGTTCCAGCATCAGTGGGCTGGTAGGGAAGAATGTGTGACTTGATAATTAAAACTGTGTCAAGGAGACTTGCTTAAGAAGAGCTTCTGAATCAAGCTGGGTAGGAGGAGGATATGAAAGTACAGATAGAGATAGGAGACTGATTGGCACAGTATCAGAAACTGAAATAAAATTGGGAAATGCCACATAACCATGCCTGACATAGAGTAGGCATTTAGTCAGTGTTATTTCCTCTGTTATCCCTATTCCTAACAAAATGGAAAAGTGTTTGGTTGCCAGGGAAGTGCACTAAGGACTTACAAAACCCAATAAAACCAGATCTTGGCCTTCATAAGATTTTCTGCTGATCAGTCTCCTATCTCTATCTGTGCTTTCATATCCTCCTCCTGCCTAGCTTGGTTTAGAAGCTCTTCTTAAGCAAGTCTCCTTGACACAGTTTTATTTATCAAGTCACACATTCTTCTCTACAGCCCACTGATGCTGGAACAAATCTTCTCTTTCTACTGAAGAGCAACGTCAACTCCCTCCCCAGTGTTACTTCTTTTTAATAATTGTCTTTTCCCTGCATTGTGTGCCTTCTTACCAGAAGCTTAAATGTAACACAGGGGCAAAAAAGAATAAACTCCACTTTAATGTAAAAAAAAAAAAAAGTGGAGAACTATAATGAAATCTGTGTATCTATCACTAAGCTTCCACCATCATTGACTTTCTGCAATTCTTGTTTCATTTATCTACTGCACATCCTTTAAACTGCTATAATTTAAAAGAACATGTCAGGTTTCCTCCTTCCAGACTGAAACTAGATAGATATAACAATACTAATGGTGATGATTACAATGATAGCTATTTACTTACCTGTTTATTGTCTATCCTAGAATTTTATCACATGAAAACAGGAAGTTTGCTTGCTGTTGCTTCCCTATCACCTAAAATAGTTCCATGTTTGCTACATAGTAAGTGCTCAGTAAATTTTTAATAAATGCAAAAATAACGAATTACCTTGAGCGCAGAGAGCTCACTTAGAGCATAGGGATTGCATTGAATCTGTAGATCACTTGGGGTAGTATAGACATTTTAACAATGTTGATTCTGCCGACCCACAAGCATAGTATGGTTTTCCACCTGTTTACATCCTATGCTATTTCCTTGCTAAGTGTTTAATAGTTCTCCCTGTAGAGGTCTTTTACAAAGCAGACAAAAACATACACTGGGGGAAAGAATCCTTATTCAATAAATGGTGCTGGGAAAACTGGATAGCCACATGTAGAAGACTGAAACAGGATCCACACCTTTCACCTCTCACAAAAATCAACCCATGCTGGGTAACAGACTTAAACCTAAGGTGTGAAACTATTAGAATTCTAGAAGAAAATGTTGGAAAAGCTCTTACAGACATTGACCTAGGCAAAGAATTTATGAAGAAGACCCCAAAGGCAATCACAGCAATAACAAAAATAGATAAATGGGACCTGATCAAACTAAAAAGCTTCTGCACAGCCAAAGAAACTGTCACGAGAACAAACAGACAACCTCCAGAATGGGAGAAAATTTTCGCATGCTACACATCTGATAAGGGACTGATAACTACAATCTATTTAGAACTCAGGAAAATCAGCAAGAAAAAAATCAAACAACCTTATCGAAAAGTGGGCAAAGGACATGAACAGAAACTTTTAAAAAGAAGGCAGAATAATGGCCAACAAACATATGAAAAAATGCTCGACATCTCTAATCATCAGGGAAATGCAAATCAAAATTGCAATGAGATATCATTTATCTCTAGTGAGAATGGCCTTCATTAAAAAGTCCTAAAACAATAAATGTTGGCATGGATGCAGAGGGATGGGAACACTCATACACTGCTGGTGGGACTGCAAACTAGTGCAACCTCTGTGGAAAGCAATATGGAGATACCTTAAAGAGATACAACTAGATCTACCATTTGATCCAGCAATCCCATTACTGGGCATGTACCCAACAGAACAAAAGACACTCTATAAAAAAGACACCTGCACTCGAATGTTTATAGCAGCACAATTCACAATTGCAAAGTTGTGGAAACAACCCAAGTGCCCATCAATACATGAGTGGATTAATAAAATGTGGTGTATGTATACCATGGAGTACTATTCAGCTATAAGAAACAACGGCGATATAGCACCTCTCATATTTTCCTGGATGGAGCTGAAACCCATTCTACTAAGTGAAGTATCCCAAGAATGGATAAATAAGCATCACATGTACTTACCAGCATATTAGTTTCACTGATCAACACCTAAGTGCACATATAGGAACAACATTTATCAGGTGTGGGGGAGATGGGAGGGGGGAGGAGGGGATGGGTATATACATACATAATGAGTGCGATGCGTCATGGTCATGCTTGAAGCTCTGACTCGAGGGGGGAGGGGGGCAAGGGCAATATACGTAACCTTAACATTTGTACTTCTATAATATGGTGAAATAACAAAAAAATAAAAATAAAAAGGATTAAGGGAGTGTATACTTACAAAGTGTTTGGAAAACCACATAGAATGTAGTAAATGATACTTAAATAGTTTCCAAATAAAATGCAGAAGAAACGGGAGCACAGTGGTCTGAGTTACCTTCTGCTACATTTCTAGGTCCTAGGTCCAAACCACAGACAGGTGTTAATGTTATAAAGGTGGCAGAACATCAGATGATAGTAAGGGTAAAGGGAACCCTGTATCTTTTGCTCTTAAAAATATATCGCAGCATTCAGCAGAGTTCTGTGCTTTCACGTAGCCGTCAACTGCCTTCTAGGGTCGGGGTCATTTCCACCTCAGGGTCTTTGCACATGCTGTTCCCTCTGCTCTTCCCCAGACACCCATGTGGCTTTTTTCACTGTCCTCTTTCAACTCACCTTCCTAGTGAGCCTGCCTCTGACCTCCCCAGCTTCTGTATTCCTGTGCCTACCTTTCCCATAGAAGTTGTTACCTTTTAACCCAGTTTACATAACTTCTTTATCTGTGTTCCTGCTAGAATGTAAGTCCTGGGAAGGTAGGGGTACTGGATCAGTACCCCTAATGCCCCCGGGACGTGGATGGGCCCCCTGTCTGCCTCCCGCTGGCTTTTACAACACTGCCCTCTCCTTCCTCCCGTTCCTTCCAACCTGACCAGAGAGTCTAAAACCCAGGCAGAAGCTAGTTGTAAGGCCTGTCCAGCCCTCAGCAGCATGGGGGGGCGTGAGTCTTTCTTAGACCTTCCATCTCATCAGCTGCCTTCGGCTTCCAGAAGCCCACTCACCCCATCACCCCCTTACCTTAAATCAACTCTCCCAATCCTCTGGTCCACCGCTAGGTTGTGATGTTCGGCCCTTGACTCACATCATTTGTGGGGGAGAGGAAGGTGTCTGACCTTTTTTCTGAGCTCAGTGAAGGACCACGCCCTCCAGTTTGGACCATCAGCTCCCCTCCCCCCTTGGCTCTTTGGATGGATACAGTGATGGTCAGGTGTGTGATGTTGAACCAGGTGTGTGATACTGAACCAAGTGTGTGATGTTGAACCATACAGTTTGCCTTTTGAACTCTATCCAGGTAACAACTTAAGAAAATACTGAAAATGTGCATGGGTGGCAATTTTTGACTCACACAGAGTGTGTGGTGCCTGAGTATTCCCATCCCCAATGGGCCTGGTGCATGTGGGGGCTCCTCCTGTGACCTCACCACCACCAAGACAGCACGTGCCCTCCCACCAAACAGTGTCTGCTTACAAATACGTGGTTCACAAAAGGTTGTTTTTCCTTAGTCTTCCTCTTTCTCCTAGCCCATGTTAAAAGAAAAAGTTCAGACAAATTAAATTTAGCCGAGGTTATCTGAGCAAAAAGCAATTCATGAATCAGGCAGCACTCAAATGCAGAGAAGATAAGGAGAGCTCAGAGGGCAGTGAGTGTTTACAGATAGAACACGGAAGTGAAGCTCAGAAACAGCTTGATTGGTTACAGCTTGGCATTCGCCTCACTTGGCCATGGCCTGATTGGTTGGCCCCTGTAACTGGCTGAAGTTCAGCTGTTTGTAATTGGCTGGACCTGGCTATCCGTTACCAAAAATATATGTGCCTAAGTTAGGATTTGGCTCATTTATGTGCTAAGTTAGGTTTTGGTTCATTTTGTAGGAACTCAGAATTACAGACAGCCTCAGGCCAATGGCCTTCTGCTTATTTAACATCCCCAACATACATCTTATAAGGAATATTTGGCAACTTTATTTTTAAAAAGTCTGACTACTTTATA
Organism: Lepilemur ruficaudatus; assembly: GCA_963574885.1. Lineage (NCBI taxonomy): Eukaryota > Metazoa > Chordata > Mammalia > Primates > Lepilemuridae > Lepilemur > Lepilemur ruficaudatus. The sequence goes on along the minus strand of CAUYRT010003342.1, from coordinate 36,941 downwards.
GTACTTAATATTTAATTTCACCCCAAAACGTTTTGAGGAGGAAAAAACCAAGATTGATGTATCTTTATTGTGAAGGTTGTATCTGAATTGTCTAAAGACTGTTCACGTATTCATAAGGTTAATAAATTTACTTCTGGAGCATCAATAGCGTCCATGAGAACCATCCAATATCACGACTGAACACTGACCGTTTTGTATGCCAAGTGCTTTGAGTTTTACTGACCATGAAAAAGATCTCTGAAAAAAATGAAGTAATAATTCAAATCAGAATATTATCACCTTGGAAAAAAGAGCTCCTTCCAAATTCTCTTTATGGGACAGTGTCTTTCACACAACACTAATTTTCTTGGAAGGAACATCATATAAGTGAAAATGTGGTCGTGCAGGGCCGTGTGTGTGTTTGAGGATGAAAATCTAGCTTCACATTGATTAAGACTAGTCCAATCCTCTTTAAATTCTAGTATCAAATGCTGGAGTGAGTCAACTTCTGTGAAATGGATAATGCAATTTAAGAATATAAGAGTTTAACACAAAGTCAACTTTGGGGGGGTTTCTTTTAACTTGAAAGAAAAAGCTTAGTTTTGGGGAAATAAAATGAATAAAGGCCACACTAAATATAAAATATAAAATGTAAGGCAGATAATTTTCAAGAACATTTTCATATCATTCCTGTGTTATTTTGATCAGCACATTGCTCTCAGATTCCAAATCTTGCCTTGGATTAGCTTGGTAATATCAGCAAAAGGGCATGGTCTGATTTAGGACTCCTGTGGGATGACACTCACCTAACACTAGGGACTGCAGCAAGCAGAGGGACTAGTGGGCGCTCTGGGTCCTCAGTGGTGCCGTTGTCTACACCAGTCCCTGGTTAGAGACATCTGGCCCCTGCTCTAGGCTTCTCCAAGTGCAGGTGCATGGGGTGGGCAGGAAACGACTGACAGAGAAGAGCTCAGGAAATGCAGAGCTGGCGGGGCCCAGAGCCGCACCTGTGCCTGTCTAGGAGCGGGAAGGCGTCAACGAGGGCTGCGCGGTTGTCCAGAGATTGAACGTCATCGCACCCGGAGGCCCGAGAGCCCCTAAATTACAATATCGCTCACAGGCTGCTCATTTCAACTCTTCTCCAATTTCACGTTTTCGGGCATGAATCCTCTCCCAGCCCTTCTGTGTGAGGCACCAGGCGGTTATTCACTCTCTCAGAGAAGGTGCCAGTGGGTCTGCTGGGGTGGTGTTCCTGCTGGGAACAGGATGAGCGGACTCTCGGTGGACCACAGCCAAGGAGCGAAGATCTCGAAGATCTCGGTGACGCACCCAGACTGGCTCCCTGCACCGGCACCAACGCCGGGGCCCAGCGAGGGCGGAGGCTTCTGCCAGTACTTGTGTTTGTTCCTCACTTCCCCGCCCCAGCCCCTGCACAGAGCAGGGACCCCTGGCGAGTTAGGTACTTCAGGATCACTAAAGGCTTCCTCTTCTCTCTTCGGACTCCTCCTTGGAGGGGGAGTAAGCTTTGCAAAGGCCAGAGCATATCTCAGGGGGTCTCTCTCCCCTGCACCCTTCAGAGCAGACAGAAGCTTCTGCACCACGAGGACGATAGCCGGCTCTGTCTCTCCATACCGTGAAGATGAAATAAATACTCAGGAAAAAAAGATTCTTCTATAATCTCTCTAAATAAGCTGAGCAGAGATTTAAGTACTTGCAAGAGGTGCTTTCACCCACCCCATCCCCTTCCTTTTTCCAAGCAGTGGAAAACATTCCCTACATGAATCTGCGGTGGAAGCCCCATGTGCAGAGTCTGTCCTATCGCTACCAACCTCCCCCCCCCGCCCCCCCCGCCCCCCCCCGCCTAGTGAGCTGTGCCTTCTAAGGTCCTCCGCGGAACTCCCGAGAATCGCAAGGCTCCAGGCAGTTCCCAAGGAGAGCCCTACCCTGCTCTGTCCTTTCCTTCCACGCCCCCACCTTAGTGGCAGACTCAGGCCTGGGGGATGACGAGAGCCCACCAGAGGTTTCCCACCTTTTGGGGGCAGGCGGGGTGTCACAGAGCTCTTTGGGAATTTGAAGCTAACTGTGGATGCTCCTCCCAGGAAAATGCACATACACATTGAAGTTTGCATATAAACTGAGGTGCCCCAGGGACTCCCCTGAAGCCCATCCAGCCACAGTTAAACTGCACCACGGCTCCTGCAAACTCATCTCCTTTAATGAAGCAATTTTCATCTTAGGCTGTGAGTGAGACACAGCAGGAATAATTCCTTTGCTGAACAAGTAACTTTTGAGTAACCACGGTGAGTCAGGTTCTTTTCTAATGTGGGGGATTCGGCAGTGACCCAGACAAAGGAGGTGTCTGCCATCGCAGAGCTCACGTGTAGGCAGGGAAGAGATCATAGACAAGTAGAGTCAGGTGTTGCATAACGACCTTTCGGTCAACGACAGACTGAATATACGATGGTAGTCCCCTAAGACGTATTTTTACCGTGCCTTCTCTATGTCCGGATATGTGTAGATACACAAATGTCTACCACTGCAGTATTCAGCACAGTCACATGCTGTGCAGCTCTAGCCTGGGAGCCACAGGCTGCCCCATACAGCCTAGGCGCGCAGTGGGCTCCACCATCTGGGTGTGCGTACGTACCCTCTGTGACGGTCACGGGATGATGCAATCACCTAGCGATGCATTTCTCAGAACGCATCCCCGCTGTTAAGTGACGCATGACTATATTCAAACGCCATGTGATCATTTCAGATTCTGGTAAGTGCTCTGAAGGCACGAACAGGGCGGGGAGAAGGCAGGGCTGGCTGTGCCGGTGAGACCATGGGGCCAGCACGGCCTGGGACGTTCTCTGAGCTGAGGCCTCACGGGGCAGAAGAGCTCCCGGGGAGAGGGAGGGAAAGCGCCTGCCGCCGAGGCAGAGAAGGCGGAGAGTGGGAGGCAGGACGAGGGGCGAGGGGCGAGATCGGATGCTGCACAGGCTTTGGGGAAGAATGGGGCGCCCTCCCCGCACCCAGCCTTGGCCCTGCCCTGGAGCCTACTTCACGTTGCTCCCGGTCTGCACCTCCTTCTGCCTGGAAGAGGCTCAGGCTGATCTGCGTCTTCCCTCCTTGAGGGCAGCAGCGGCAGCGCACAGATCCGAGCATTTCCCGTGTTGCTGCACACAGCGACCTGCCAACTCAGCGCCCCATAAATATTTGTTGAAAGCAAGCGGCTGTGTCCACGTGGCCCAGGCCTCGGGCTGTGAGTGTTGGAATGATTTCTGACCAGCCTAAGGGCGGCCTCAGATGAATGCTAAGGGGCCGCTGTCGAGTGGGTGATTTATTTGCAGTTGCAGTATACGAATGTTTTAAACATGTACTTGTGCCAGGTGGTGAATTCTATAAACCAGATTATTAACTATGTAAACAATTATATGTGTAAGTAAATAAACTTCTAATGCTGTTGGTGGCAGGAATTTCCTATAGTGAAAGAGATGAAAATCTGGCCCACAGCGTTTATGAAGGTCCTGACTGTGGCCAGCACCTTTCACACGTGCACACAGCACATGCCCACACACATCCTGCCTTACTGATGGAGAGAGGGCACTGGTTAGATGGCACCAGAGGACATCAAACAATTCAATGAATCCCGTCCCAGTGACTGGGGCTGGTAAGTTCACTGGCCTTGCCCCTCTCCATTCAGAGGGTGGCCTTGTACCTTAGCTACTTGATATTCCATCTCTTTTTAGGATGCTACTGGTCTTTAGAACGGACGGGTGTATATAGGTGTCCTACCCTCTTTTCCTTGCTAACTTCCAGGAAGAAACAAAAGGGATTTTGAAACTCTGAGCCGAGCAGCTCCTGGGGAGAGGTGTGCCCAGAATCACAGACGAGGCACTCAAGGCCCAGCCTGGGTCTGCCTCCCGCTGCCAAGATGCTGTGAGCCACTGGAGGTGCAGGCCAAGACCTTTTCTAAGATGTCTGTCCGAGGACAAAAGCTGGTTGTAGGAGGAAACCAAAGTCTAACAGAGGCAGAGAGGAGAACTGGGGCCCTCCCTTCCCCTTTCCCTGACCCGGCCTTTCACTGGTGAGGGTGGGGATGGGATGGGAAGAGCACACCTGGCCGACTCGGCACAGGTGTGGACACGCTCTGATGGGTCTGAGAACATCACCGTCAGTCCCTTGACGCGAGAAGCACAGGGACTGTCAGGCCGACTACTGGGTAGAGGAATCCTGGGTCCAGAGAGTGACTAGGTGGTGTTCTGGGCAGAAATTCCGTAAATGCCCAAATTACTGTCAACCACCCCGCTTCCCTGTGCGACCCAGGGCAGGAAGATATACACACAAAGATGGGAGGAGGGGAAAGGAGGCCGCTCTCAGATCTCCCTGCCCCGGAGACTATGATTCCAGCACGGTTACGATTTATCCGTTGCGCACTGTGGGCCAAGTGCTGTCCCTACAGGCTCTCATTCTTGCAAGGTTTATCTAGTCCCATTTTATGGTGAGGACATTTAGGCTCAACTTGTCCCAGGCCTCAGAACTCTTAAGTAATTGTATTTTTCCAGAATCATCCTCTCTCAACTTCATGATGATGCTTTCATGGTTATAAAATAAAATCTATGGACAAAAGTGGAAGGAATAGGGATGATTTCAGGGCTCTAAGCCTTTGAAAACATGGTTCAGTCTCTTCAAGCGGTTTCCCTCCCATGTCCTATCCCCTTGTTCTCCAAGAAACCCCTCCATTAATTGAATTGAAACACCGAGGCACACATGTTCTGCCCATCGCGTTCATGAAGATCAAAAAGAAAGGACTAAACAGGCAGAGCGGGTGTGTGTTAAGGAAACGTGTTCTTATAAAGTGTACTGCTAGCGGTAATGTAAACTGATAAAACTTTCTAGAGGGAAATGTGGCAAAATGTCTCAAAAGCTTTAAACATGTTGACACCATTTGGGTCAGAAATCCCATTTCTAGGAATTTATCTTAAGGAAATTTCCATACATGTACACAAAGGTTAATTATAAAGATGTTTAATTTCAATGTTGTTTGGAAACAACCTAAGCATCCAACAATAGAAGACTGGTTAAATGAGTACTGGGAGCTTCACATGTCACACGGGAACACCTCTTCCCTCGCCTCTGTAACGTGGGATTTTCTTCAATCCCCCTGGCTTCTTTTCCCACCCCTTTCACCTCCCCAGAGTGGAGGCCAGTGTCACCGTACTTGGTGGGTGACAGGCATGGGAGGAGATGATCAAAGGCCCTCTGCTTGGAGAGGTTGCCCCCTTCCTTCACTTCTCTAGGCAGGGCCAGTTCGGACAGGACCCAGTGAGTTGTGTGCTCCACAGACCAAAGCTGTCCTTTGGGTGGGTTCCCATGTCTCAACAGACTTCCAAGGAACAGAGTCAGCAAGCCCACTTTCCCTCTCGCTGTGAGCTGTACCTGCCCAATCTTGCCTTAATTAAAAATGAGGGTGACATTTTAGTTCTCCGCCGGCTGTTTACTTCTCAATGGATTTGGTGGGGAAGATGGGTGCTACTTACTGAACTCTTTCAAAGACCCTCAAAAGCACTGAGCAGAATGCTATGTAGCCATTAAAACTGATGTAGAAAAATACTTAGGCTTAGAAAAGATCATGACATTTTAAAGCAAAAAGCCGTTTACAAAAGAATATGTAATATGTAGCTGAGAAACCTGGGGATAGCAATATATCGTGGTTATTTTCTTTTTGCTTATTCTGCATTGTCTGAATTTTTCTACACTCACTTGTGGTGGTGTTAAAAATAAGAATAAAAGTCTACATTTAAATTTCTCTGTTCAAACATAATCTCCTCTGAAGCCCTGGATCTCTTGTGGCATTGGCCTTCCCCTGTGTCCTCACACGCGCTCCCATCCACAGTTCTATTACTTCAACGTCTATTACAACCTTTTCTTTAAATATCCCTTTCCCACTAGAATTCAAGCTCCTTGGGACGCGGAACTGGATCTTACTCATCTCTGTAACCACAACAACCTGCATAATTGGTTCTCAATTGACGCTTGTAACCCGCGCTCAGGTGATGTTTGTCCAAGGTACGGGTAAGCACAAAGGCAAACCACACTTTAACAAGGTTCCCAGCACCTACCTGGTGGTGGCAGAATGGTGAGCAGCTTTTCAAGTCCATTCAAAGGGAGGTGGGTTGGTAGTAGGGAGCCGAAATAAACCCTTTTCAGAAGTGGAGAATTATCCCGCAGTGGAGAATAGGGGGAAGGCTGTGTCCCCTCCTCTGCAGATGGTAAAAATAGAAACCCGGTCGCCGTTCGTTTGGGGCAGTTTAGACGCCTCTGCCTTAAGGTGGGGGGCACTGCGTGAACTCGGGGAGGCCCTCCCCGTCCTCTGATTCCGAGGTTACGCAAATGAGGCTTGACTGGGCATCACACAGATCAGCGTCACACGTCGGCCGGCGTGTGCCACCCTTTATACACAGGTGACAAGTATGCCCCAGTGAGTACAGATCTTGTGGGTAGTCTCTGTAGGATCCCGCACCCTTCTGACTCCCCGGCTCCTGGGGGCTGAAGGTCTTCCTCTGAACGCAACATAAGGGCAGGTGCAGCGCAACGTAGCGTCTATGGACCCGGCTTCTGCCGACACAACCTCATCGACACGCATCTGGTGCGGCAGCGGCATCTGCGGTTCTCCTCTGCCCAGGACCGCCTCCTTTGCTGGCAGAAGCGGCCGACAGTAACCGGGTCCCTCTGGCTCGTAACCTCCCTACTTGCTCGGACCATGTGCTTCCGGTCAGGCCGCCCCTCCTCCCTCGCGCAGGTGACACGTGACCCAGGCCTCACGTGACTTTCACAAGCCCCACTCGGGAGAACGCGGAACCCCTCTAGCTTCAGTGATTGGTTCAAGGTGAGCATGTGACCAAGGTTGGTCCAATCAGAATCAAGCCGAGGACCGGCGTTTTCTGAAACAGGTTTTTTCCTCTCCCCTGGGATTACTAAACTGCCCGGTTGAAGCCTACTGCTGTGTGGGTAAGGGGATTGTCTTTTCATCTTATTGATGATATAATTTGCAGCTAAATTTAAGTTTTTGGTTTTCCCAAAGTCCAGTTTATCTGTTTTTTTTCTTTTGTTGGTTGTGCCTTTGGTGTCGTATCTAAGAGACCATTACCTAACCTGAGGTCATAAAAATTTACACCTAAGTTTTCTTCTAAAAGTTTTATAGTTTTGCTCTGCCATTCAGGTCTATACTCTATTTTGAGTTAATTTTTGTAGATGTTATGAGGTAGAGATCGAATTTCATTCTTTTGTGGGTATATATCCAGCTGTTCCAGAACCCTCTGTTGAAGACTATTTTTCCTCCTTTGAATTGTCTTAGCACTCTTGTCAAAAATCAATTGACCATAAATGTAAAGCTTTATTTCTGGACTCCCAATTCTGTTCTATTGGTCTATATGTCTAGTCTTATGTCAGTACTCACTGTCTTGATTACAGTAGCTTTGTAGTACATTTTAAAATTGGGAAATGTGAGTCCTCCAACTTCGTTCTTTTCCAAGATTGTTTTGGCTGTTCAGAGTCCCTTACACTTCCATATGAATACTGGACAATTTCTGTGAGTGTGGGACTCCTCTAATGGGCAGTTTTGACTTGGGACTCACATTGGCCTGCCCAAACTTTCTCAGAGCTGTGTGGAGTGTAAGACTCTTCTTGCCTGATAGATTCATTTCCTACCCCTCTCCTTTCACAGGTGGCAGCCCTGCATCAGGGTGAGGCTCCCTCTGCCTACTTCTCCTCCCCTCCTGCTTATCCTTGATATGCATTTCCCTCAATAAATCTCTTGTGTACCTAATCCTGTCTCCATGTCTGCTTCTCAAAGGACTGATTCCAATTCCAAAGATTGAATTTTTCAAATCCTGGTGCAAACCCTTTTAATCTACTTGGAAACATATCAATCAACTAAAGAAGGGAATTTCAATTTCTAGAAAACACGCCTTATTTAAAGAGATTAGAGCCCAGGATCCTCCTCTCAGGCAGAGCAAGAGATACAGTCTGAATGTACCTGTAGTCTCTCAGTAGTGACACTTGCAATGGCCAGTTTTTTAGGTGAAGATGAAATAAGTCTCTTGGAAGGATTTTCACTTGATTGCTTATAACCACGTAACATGACAGTTTTTTTCCCCCTTATGGCTTAACCCAGTTTTATTTATTTTGGATTTATATTATTTGGATCCAAAGCATCCTAACCATTGTTGGCAGTCCTCAGGTGCTGTGAAACATTCTAGCAGTATCCTTTTACTTAAGCTATTTCAAGTTTGCATTCTATCACTGCAGTCAAGGGAGTAAACAAACAAAATGTTCATGTTTCTAAAAAGCCTTAGAGAAAGAAGATAAACTGACAGTTATTTTGCAAAGCAAGAGAAAAGCGACCTGTATTCCAATTTTCTCTGTGACAATATTACACTTATCTCTGAAGACACAAAGACTAAATAAAAAGTGGTTATGTAGACATTAAGAAGAAAGGAGAGGGAAATAAAAATTTTGTGCATTAGTATGTGCTAGGTATATTTACGAAGTTACAATTTCCTGATGAAACTGGAAATATTTCATCACTCAGAAAAGCATGCAGAAACGATGGCACTTCCATTTATTACCTGTTGAAGTCTGCCACCCTAATGAGTAAGAAAAAGAAGTAAACACATCTACCAGAGTCAGGAAGAAAACTGTTATGGCAAAGGGTCATTTAGCAAGATTGCTAATCCTCAGTGAGGCTTCAGTGAAGATGCAGCCAGCTGGACTGCATATTAGTCACTGGGTAAATACAGACAAAAGGGTATATAAGTCCTGGCTTCAATTTATTCACAGTGCAGCGGGGATATAAAGCATAATTATAGGTTTCCTTTTTTCAAACATCATTACTGAGATATAATTCACATGCCATAAAATTCACCTATTTAGAGTGTATAATTCAATGGCTTTTAGTATATTACATCACTTTTTAAAAGTATGGTAAAATATCTTAATAAAAATTTTTCCATTTAAATCATTTTTAAATGTATAATGCAGTGGCATTAGTTACATTCAATTGTTGTGCAACCATTGCCACTATTTATCTTCGAAACTTTTCATCACCTGAAATGAGACTCTATGACCATTAAGCCATAACTCTCCCATTGTACCACCCGACCATAGCCTCTAATCTCTGTCTCTATGAATTTGTCTATTCTAAATATTTCACATAAGTGGACTCATACAATACTTGTCTTTTTGTGTCTGGCTTATTTCAACAGCGTAATGTTTTCAAGGTTCTTTCATACTGTACCGTGTGTCAGAACTTTATTCCTTTTTATGGCCGAGTAATGGTCTATTTTATGGCTCTACCACATATTGTTTATCCATTCATCTGTTCATGGACACATGGGTCGTTTCCAGCTTTTGGCTATTGTGAAAAATGCTGCAATGAACATGGGTATGCAAGTATCTATTTGAATTTCTACTTTTGATTCTTTTAGGTATATACATAGGAGGGGAATTGCTGAGTCATATTGTAATTCTATGTTTAGCTCTTTGAAGAACAAAATTATAAGTTTTTAGTAGTGGTGGACTAGGTATTTGGACCAACCCTCCCACAGAAGACAATTTTTAAAAATTTGATGAAATATTTCTTAATATCTTATTAAAAGCATTTAAGAGTCAATCACATAATATGAAACAAGTTGAGATCTAGGAGACAAGAGAAATTTAGAGGAGTGAGCTTGGGCACTCAGGGTATCTCCACCCTGGAAGTGTTTGCCAATCTGGAAAAGACAGCTGTGAGACTGAACTACACTCCTGACAGCCCCGCAGGGCCATTCCACAAAATGCAGATGAACTGGGAGTACAGGTAACTGCCCCTTTGCTTTAGGATGGGATGCTGAAGGACCATGTCAAAGCAGTAAGGGTGGATTAGAAGAAAAATAGCTCTTGCATGGATTTCAGACCAGTTTTGAGTTTTCTTGGTTGCCCAGAAAACTTACAAGTTGTAAAACCGGAAGCATGTGATCCAGATTATTAGTGCCTCACGTGCTTTGTGCACTTTCTAGAGAAAGATGACATCAACACAGGCCTAAAATTATTTCTAGAAACAATTTTGCAAATACAATCTCTAGGACTAATGACAGATAAATAGGCCTAAATGAGAAAGAACCAGAGAAACAACCAACAGTAGAATAAAGAAATTGTGTTAGCTATGTTCACCTAGAGAAGAGGCAAGTTTGAAAATTTTAGGATCAAATTGGAAACTATAAAGAAAACACCATGGCAGATTTGAGAAAAGAACCAAAATTGAATTCTAGAACTGAAAATATAGAAATTATAGATAGATTGGATTATTGGATAGATTTAATAGTACATTAGACAGCTAAAGATAGAATTAGTAAATTGAAAGGCCAAGTAGAAACTGTCTAGAATGAAGCAAGGATAGACAAAGGATGGAAAAAAGAGAAGGGAAGATAAGAGATGGAGGATACAGTGAAGTTAATATACATTTAATCGGAGTCCCAGAAGTAATATTTGGAGAGTTAATAACTCAGAATTTTTCAAAATAAGATGAAAAAATAACCACTCCATGGATCCAAGAATCTCAATAAATCCCCAACATGTTAATAAATAATAAACCAGATAAACAAATCTTAGCTAGATATCACAGTGAAACTACAGAATAATAAAGAGAAAAATCTTGAGAAAGAGGCATGGCAGAGGGAAGGAAAGCAGACTACCTTCAAGATTTGGACTGACAGCCAACTTCTCAATAGCAAGAATGAAAATCAAAAGATAGGGGCATAGTATAAAGTCAGTGTAATGAAAGAAACCACTAACCTAGAAGTCTGTACCCAGTGAAATTACACTTTAAAAATGAGATGAGAAATTCTCATAATAAAACATTGGAAGAAACAAAGAATGAAATGAAATAAAGACATTCATAGACAGTGAAAACTGAAAGAATCTTCAGCAAACCTGCATTAAATAAAATGCTAAAAGTGATCTTCAATACCACATGGGAAGTGAGAGGTGTAGGAAAGAATAAAGAGCAGCTGAAATGATAAACATGGGCTCGAATCATTAATACCAACTATATGAATAAAAATCAATAATAGAGGGATAATAACACAAAATTATTAAACAATGGAATAACACAAATATCAATAAAAGAAAATAAGAAAGGAGAGAAAAAGGAACACAAAAGAAGTAAAACAATCAGAAATCATATATGAGATAGTTGACTGAAATAGAAATGAACTAGTATTTTACATAAAATATGAATGAACATGATGCAGTTAAAAGACAATATCGGAATGACAAACAATATACCATGTATGAGAGCTATACCTAATATTTAAGGATATAGTAAAAGAATCAAAAATATATCATGCAAACATTAATCAAAAGAAAAGTAGTATAGTGAGAATAAATCAGGCAAAATAGATTTTAAGACAAAAGGTATAACCAGGGATAAAGAGAATCATATCATGATAATAAAAAAATTAAATTTATCAGGAAGATATAATAATTCTAAGTTTGTCTATAGGTAACAAAATGGCCTCAAACGTTATAAAGGAAAATTTAACCAAAATACAAAGATAAATAAATAGATAAGTCCACAATTAAGGAAAGAGATTTTAAAAACATCTTTCAGTACTTGGTAGAATAAGTAGAGAAAAAATAAATAAAATGGATACTGTACCTAACAACTAAAAAATACTCTTTCCAAGCATATATGTTTACAATATTGACCATGTATGTACAGGGCTATAAAGCAGGTCTCTATAAATTTCAAAGGACCAAAATAATGCAGAATATATACTCTGACCATAATGCAACAAAGGCTCATTTCTAACCATTAGACAGTATTAGAATATATTCTGAAGTGAATGATAATGATGAAGAAAATACTATGTATCAAAACTTCTAAGATGCAGTTAAAGCTGTACATAGAGGAAAGTTTATAGTGTTAAATGCATACTTTAGAAAAGAAGAAAGGGCTGGGTGTGGTGGCTCATGCCTGTAATCCTAGCACTCTGGGAGGCTGAGGCTGGAGGATCGCTTGAGCTCAGGAGTTTGAGACCGGCCTGAGCAAGAGCGAGACCCTACCTCCACTAAAAATAGAAGATTAGCTGAGTGTCGTGGCGCGAGCCAGTAGTCCCAGCTACTTGGAAGGCCGAGGCAGGAGGATCACGTAAACTTAGGAGTTTGAGATTGCAGTGAGCTATTTTGACACCTCTGTACTCTACCAGTTGATGACCCAGTGAGACTATGTGAAAAAATAAATAAATAAATAAAAGAAGAAGAAGAAGAAAGCCTGAAAATTAAGTTAATGAGCTAAATGTCCACCAGAGAAAAAGTGAAATAAATATAAAGAAAGTTGAGGAAAATAATAAATGGATCAGAAATTAATAAAAATTTGTTCTCTTTTTGAGAACAAATGAAAAAAGGATCAACAAAGCCAAAAGTTTGTTATTTGAAGATTAACAAGATAGATAAACTTCTGTTGAGACTACCGAGGAAAAAAGAAGAAAATAAAAGAACATACAAGTTTACAATAAGATGATTTACATGTGCTTAAATGCACATTCTGAAAAATCACACAAAATACAAGTTGTATAAGAAAAGTAGGGTTAGTGCAGATAACTCGAAGCCTAGGCATGGACCACTATGAAAATGAGTGACTGAATAAATAATTAGCCCCACAGGAGATGGCTTGGCCAGCGCACGCAGGCAACACAGTAGGTCTGGAGGCCTTCTCAGTCAATACTCAAAGTGCACAGGAACCATCAAGAAGTGCTGGCCTGTGGGCACGGAGACTGCAGACGGAGAACAGGAGGAGGTGCGCCTTGCCATCTTTTGTTCCTTGCTTTCTTTTCATCTCCTGGCTTCTCTCTCCGCTCACCTTTCCTTCAGTTCCCAAATTCAACAGGAGCCACTGGCCCAGCATCCTCGCTGACTCTCTGCAGCTCTGGGTCTGTCACTATTTGCTCCCTCGGCCAACACGACCCATCTGTTGGGCTCAACAGGTGGTACTTGGCAGGTCCCTCAGACTGGCACAGCGAGCCTTGTTTTCCGTGACCTAATTCTCTGTCGCTTACCCAAGATCTTCCCAACGACGCACTTCCTCTTCCATCCCTCTGGCTGCAGCATCACACGGCTGCTTCCTCGGCACCACTGACTGTACTGTTCACAGCTTGAGGGCAGGACTCCCATTTTACTCACCTTTGTGTTTGCAGCACCCAGTAAGGTGCTCCATACGTGAGCAGTAACTGATTCGGCGTCTGAACACACACACACTGCACTGAGACTCTGCACATGGAGAGGTGTGCAGGAGACCATCGTGCTGCAGATGTCACACTTTGTATCACGCATACCTGAGTGTTCCTCTAAGTGGCACCCAGGAGCCCTGCTGCTGCAATGTGCACTAGCGACCGCGTGGTTACGTCCACCGCCCCAGCCCGTGAGTGCTGCTGTCACGTAACGAGTCCAATTGATGTTGTCATGAATAAATTCCCCTGGCCTGTGGCTTCTCAGGAGCTAAGGAGGTTTGCGAAGTATTCTAACCCAGTATTTGATGATCAAACCAAAGAACTGCTGGCCAGCAGTGACAGAGTGCTCCCCTTCCTCCTGAGGATGTGCTCCAGCAACATAGGGCCACGTCTGTGATTCAACTGTATTTTCTATCATATGTTGTTCAGGGTTTTTGTTTAAAAAATTTCCAACCTAAAAAGAACACACAGTGGGCCACGAGCTTGCCAATAAAGAGCCATCTGTGGTATGGAACTGGCTTATTTCATAAACAATCTGCAAACAATGAGAGCACTATTAGAAACACATTGTGCTGTGTACAGTTATTTGCGTTGCTTATCTTTAATCTTCCGCAGCAATCCTTGCTCTGTGCACATTTACGATCTTTGCTCAGTCCACATGCTTTTTCTCCAACCGTAACAAATTGTTTAACCCGAGTCTTGCCTGGTCTAGCGTGTGCATGTCTAGAGCGGTGTACTGCCGAGAATGCACTTGTCCTTGGGAAGAAGCGGCATAAGACAGCTTGGGAAGACTCTCCGGAGAGTGGCCACCGTCCTCCACGTGGGCCCTGCCCTTTGGATTGGGGCAAAGCACTCATTTATGTGCTTCGTTCCCAGGAAACTCTGATTCTTTAACTTAGGCGCCTTTGCTGGGAAAGGGCTCAGGCTTAACCTACCGCTGTGGCTTCTGTGCTGTCACGGCTTGTCCCTGACATGCTGTGGTGCCAGGTGCCCTTCTTGTCCCCTCAGGATTTCTCCCACCAGCCCACAGCCAGAACTAGGCCTTCCTTCCCCAACCCCTCTTTCGTTTTTGTAAAAATAAGGACTCCTTCTACTAGCCATGCATAATGATTACTAAACACTGAATTTGAAGAGGAGTAGTATCTGAAGAAGTATAAACACAATTTGGTATTTTTAGTAAACTTTATAAATTTTAATAAATCAACCACAAAACAGCTTTTTTTAAGAGTCAAAAAAGTTCAATGTTGAGATCGTCAGAACAGCTTGGCCTCAAAGCACAGGCAGGAGGATCTCAGCATTTGACTCTTCCTAAGTGATCCTGTTTTCTGCTGGCTCCCAGCTCCACGCTCTTAGCTGGCGGCGCCTTCCCTCACATGACTGGTAAGAAAGAGCAAACACAGCCTTGCACTGGAGGCTGAATCAGTGTAAAAAGCCATGGAGAAAACTCCCCCCAGGTGGTCATGACGTTTGTTTCCTTGAGGCTCCCGTCCTCCTGCTGAATCCGGGTAAATTAGCGCTGACTTATATTTGAGTCAAAGATCTGGGCTCTCCCAGTGTGCACAGCGCCCGCTGCTGGAGCGCCTTTTCTCCAAACTATCCACGTCAAATATATTGAAATGGAATCAGCAGCAACAGAAACAGGTCAAAAGAAGTTTCTATATGAATCTTAAATATACAGCTATGCTTGGGATTTCTTTGCTGCGGCTGGTTTGGTCTTGGTTTCCTTGGTGTTTCTTTGATCATTCTTCTATGTAAATACAAAAAACACTCCACATTTCTTCATGGGTTATACTCGTGAGCGTGCTCCAGAGAAACACATCCAATGCGATATATGTTCAGGTAGCGAGTATGAGGAATTGGCTCACACCATGGTGGAAGCTGAGAAGTCCCAGTCTCCATCGGCAAGCTGGAGACCCAGGAAGTCGGTAGTGTGATTCCAGTCCGAGCCCGAGGCCTGAGCAGCAGAGGAGCCAACGGTGCAAACCCAGTCTGAAGGCAGGAGCAGACGGATGTCCCAGCTCAGCAGGCAGGCAGGAAGCCAAAGGCGCAAATTCCTCCTTCCTCCAGCTTTTGTTCTATTCAGGCCCTCCGCACACTGGGTGATGCCCCCACACTGTGGGGAGGGCCGCCTGCCTCACTGGGTCCACAGATGCAAGTGCCTGTCTGTCCTGAAGCCCCCTCCCAGACACACCCAGAAACGACGTTTAATCTGGGCACCCTGTGGCCCAGTCATCTGGGCACACACAACTAAGCATCACAGGGGTCTTCTTTTGTGGGTCTTCTTAGAGCAGTGATAGGAGCACATAGAAACATTTCCAATAATTCCCAATTATTTTTAATGAAAACTGTATTTGATGCAGTTTTTAAAAATTTCCAGGAGAACTGGGCTTCCAGTGTTTGATTCCTTCTGTGGACTCTCCTGCCCGCACATGGTTCCCTGGGACTACTCCCCCTCCTCTCCCTTGGGCCCTTGTGACTTTACGCTCGGACTACACTGGAGCCTGTACTGACTTTTCTAGCATGTTATCTGGCAACTGAGATGGCAGAAAGGAAGCTACAGTGAGCAAGACATGCCCCCTGCCTTGCTGACACAGATATGTAATGGACAGTTTAAGTGCAACAGGAAGAGAAGTACCACCTGCACGGATGAGGAACGACCCACCCCTTTGGAGGGTTCTACCTGAGTGACTGGGAAGACGGTGATGCCGCCACTCAAGACAGCGACTCAGGAGGAGTACCTGGGATAAAAGATGCATTTGATTTTAGAGGTTGAATTTGATGTGTCTTTAAGATATACGGGTAATGCAGACAGTGTGAAAAACATCTGGAGTTCAGGACAAAGGTCCTGAGCCCATGAGGCATCCTAGAAAGCAGCTGTGCTGCTGTTTGCATCGTGGAAGGCAACACGAACAAAGTGCTCTGTCTGCCACTCTGGGTGCTCCCTGGGCCAAAGGCATTTTACATTTATGCAGTTGATATTAATATATTTATGTTTCCTGGGCCTTTTATGTATTAGATACCTTCATAGTCCTGAATCCTTGGGTATTTTGTATTACAAAAAGCTGAATTTTTATTTCAAATGTGGGCACGTTAGAGCTTCTCACTTTGCCAAGATGAACTAACCACATTGATATGGTGAGCTCTCTTTCAAATGAGTTTTCTAATTCACACCTAGCATTTATTCCAAGATTCTGCGTCAGACTTGTTCCTCCTAGAAACATTCCCTAACCCCCAATCCCTTGCAAGAATGAAGACTCGCCACACACACCGCAGACCCTGCTAGTGCACGTGTGCGAGAGCTGGCTTCCACACGCTCTCTCCTAGCGTCACTCCAGTGGGGACCATTTCACTCACCCCTAAGGACACTGTGAGGATGAAACATTTGCAAGCACGACACGGCGCCTGTGGGCATGCAGTGAGCCTCAGACCAAGCAGTGCCGTGGCCGAATGCACCTGGGTTTCGGCAAGGCACTGACAAAGTCCTTTATGACTTTTTTTGTAGGTGACATGGAGAAATGTACCTAGATAGCAGCTCATAATTGCTAGATGATCTTACTCAAAAGATGCAGATTAACAATCGACCTCAAGAGTGGACACCGATGGCCCACCATGGCCTTATGCCTGCTTCCTGTTCCCTATACATTTTTTTCTAAATCAAGTTTGCCTCGTGGTTTAGAAGAACACATAGCTGCATATGCACCCGCTCCCACCTGCCACCACACAGTTTGATACCAAGTGCTGTTGATGAATATTCCAGAATGTCTCTGCCTCTCCCCTCCATCCTCCCACCCCGGCACTGCCTGTCTTTCCTGGTCTGATGTGGGAACATCATATTTTACTTCATCTTCTATCTGTGCACAGGCCCTGGCCTCTTCAAGCAAAAAACTGGCGAACTCCATAAGGCTGAACAGCCGTGGGGGTCACCTGGCCACTCAGCGCTCTACGGTGGGTGTCCAGCTGTACAACCAGGAGGCTGCGTGGGTATGGCGTGCTCTCCTGAGGATCTGCATGGGGCAGAAAGGGCAGCGGGTGAGGAGCCAAGGCTGGCTCTAGTCCTACCTCTGCAGTGGCAAGTTCCGTGGCACTAGACACATGGCCAGGCCTGTCTGCCTCCCTAGTAACACAGTTACGACACTACACTACCTGTCGTCTGACACGGTAATGAGCATCACATGAAATAAGTAGGAGAAGGTTCTCTGTAAACTAAAAAATACCAAGTAAATGTCAAGCACCATTGTTATTAATATTTTTTCTCAATCGCTTTTACCAAATTAGGCTATATCTTGGGTGTTAATAACGGTTTTGACTGTACACATGTTCCTTGAATGACTCAAAGGCATTTTCTGAATTTGCTTACATCAGCCAAGCCTTTCTTCAGAACTGGAAAAATGCTTCAAATTTAGCTCTGTTATGATTATTAAACATGTAAATTTGAAATTATTGAAATTAACACATTGCATATTTTTAAAAAATTGGAAATGGAAGAAAGACGGGAGAATACAAGGCCAAAATCCCAACACCTAAGGACAACCACGTTAACATTTTACTCATTATCCTCTAGTTCTTTTACTAGATTATTTTTAGCATTTATATATTTACAAGTACTTTACATTCAATTTTTGGAAGCTGATGGGAAACCCCAACTCCAGGAGAGAATTTTTCCCAGAGGGATTGCTGTGCGCCTGTGGGTTTATTCCCATCACGAGGGAAACCATTCATAATGAAATAATTTGCTACTATGACTTTTCCAGCTGCTACTGTGAAGAGTCAGTGACCCCTCCACATCCTTTGAAGTTCCTCAGAGGTTTCCTTTGTTTTGACTCTTGGCCAAAATTATTCTTTTGGCCATTTTTAACAGGAGGTACAAAGCTCTGATGTTTCCTGAGCCCTCATCTCCCTGAGAATGCCATTTGGCACCTCAGCCTTTACCTCTCAAAACTTTTTCCATGGTTCTTTGGCTTTTAATGGTGATGAACAATTGCATTCTGGGAGCACTGTAATTTTTGTTCCTTTGTAGGTAAGCCTGTTATTTCTAGTTGCATGCTTTTAGCAGTCATTTCCTAGAATTCTGAAAAATGTCAATAGGTACTCCAAAAAAATGAGGGTCAGTCCCATAATCAAATATGTCTGGGAAATATTGGCTCATGTGGGTGATGCCAAATCTCTTTTGCGATTGCAGGGTTGCTGCTGGGCACAGTGAACCTTCAAAGCTTCTGCGGCATTTCCTAAATGTATTTAATAACAGGACTCTTCTGAGTTCATGGAACACTAAGTAACGGTTCCTGAGAAGTGTTCTGCAAAGCCCAATTTGGGATATGCTGGCTTGTAATTTTAATTATATTTATACTTAAACTCTCAAAAAAAGTAGAACGTATCTAGGTGAAAGTCTCTTTTCACTGTTTTCTTGGTCTGGAATTCAGAATTCTCTCTCTTTGGTTTGCTTTTTAAAAAATTGCAGTAAAATATACATAATATAAAATTTACCATAAAGCCGAATCGTTTCAAAGCACAGAGTTCAATGGCATGAAGGACATGCACTCTGTTGTGCTGCCATCAAATTTCCCTTATAAATTGCGCACTCATTTTGTTCTTTTCAGCTCAAAAATGTTTTCTTAAATTCACTGATTGGCATTTATTCACCAGTACCCCTACTAAGTGCTCGCCCCTGGCTTGGGCACCAGGAACACCGGCGTATACAGGATTTATTTTGGGCTATTGCTTCTGTTACAGCCGCCCTGGCCCCAGCCGCAGGAATTCCATGACCCACAGGGCGTGGGTTCCCACTCCGCTCTCCTGCTGTCAGCTTGCATCAGACCCGCTCACCTGCATTCTGAGAGATGTTTCTCGAGTTTGTCCTTGACAATTTTGTTCTTTTCGGCTTCCGAGAATGTTTTAAATCACTGTACTGTGGTTTTGGTTTCCCTGTATTTTTTTCTTATTCGATGTATTTTCCTTTTTAACTTACTCTATTGTCTTTTTATTTCTGCTTATTTTATGGCTTTCAGCTTCAAAAC
Source organism: Lepilemur ruficaudatus (assembly GCA_963574885.1). Lineage (NCBI taxonomy): Eukaryota > Metazoa > Chordata > Mammalia > Primates > Lepilemuridae > Lepilemur > Lepilemur ruficaudatus. The sequence continues at coordinate 17,695 of CAUYRT010003342.1, read as the reverse complement.
TACCATGTTTTCTCAAATCTCACTAAGAAAATCAGAGAGGTTTTCTACAAGGTGCTTTAGTTCCTTTTAAAAATAATTTTCAAAGTTAGGATTTTCCCCCATCTTCCAGGTGAATTTCTCTTCTCTTTTTCTGAAGAATGTTTGTACACTGGCTCCATACAGATTTCTTTTTTTGCTTCCTCATCCTCAACTGAAAAGGGAGTGACAAAGATGCAGGGGTATGTCACTGGTGGTGCACCTACACTGATTAAAGCACCTTTTCTGATTCACCTGGATCTGGTAGGCTGGTGTTAATTTCTCCAGAATAGAGTTGGCATCGTGTAGTGCAAGTTCGTCAGGATAAGGTCTGTCCCTGCCTTCACTTGGATACTGTGAATAAGTAGGGCAGCACACGGTAAAGCAGCTAGATTCCTCTCTGGGCATTGACACTGGGGCCCTTCCTGTGGCCACAGCACCATCTGAACCCATGTGCTGCCCTCCTCGACTCTGCTTTGGGTACAAAGAAGACGCCACTGCCAGGCTTGCCTGACTCCTGACCCAAGGGTTTTCTGTGAGATGCGGTTTCCAGGAGTTCATGTATAAAGAAACTCAGATGGGGTGGAGCAGGAAGAGGAGTGAAGTACAGCACTCTGCCAGGCGTGGGGCACGTGCCTGTCGTCCCAACTACTCAGGAGGCTGAGGCAGGAGGATGGCTTGAGCCCAGGAGTTCGAAGCTGCAGTGAGCTATGATCATGCCACTGTACTCCAGCCTGGGTGACAGAGCAAGACCCCATCTCTTAAAACAAAACAAAAACCACAGGACTCTGTAAAATGAGAAGCCCCACCTCGGTGATGTGCCCGCACTCTGCTTTCTGGTGGATACAGATGTGGATTTCTAAGTGGGAGCAGGAGGTGGGAAAGGATGACTGGTCAGTCCCCCTTGCATCCGGATGGACCAGCACAGGCAGGTCACCGATGATGTCTTTCCATCTGGTCTCGTCTATTTCTCAGCTCATAGAAACTCCTCTGGATTCTGCGGGTAGCTGGAATGTGTGTCCTCGTTCTGGGGGTTTTGAATCTTTCCTTTTTACTTCATCATTGGTTATTTATAGTGAAAAGCAGGAAGAGGCTGTTAGCAAATGCCTTTTAAAAATGGAAATCTATAATTAAGTTCTTGACTTTAATGGTGGGAAAACCCACTAAATAATTTCTCCCCTGATATTAGCAAATTACAGCGCAGTATGCAATAGCATAAAGCATTTGGGTTCTGGATGAAAACATACATGGTTTGAATCCCAGCTTCCTTCCTTCCAGTTGTTTGACCTGGCCACTTCACTTATTAATTGTACCTATACTTATTAATTCTATTTTCAAGCCAGAAAAGTATGGGTTCAAGTCCTCTCTGTTCCAAGGCCATCTGTGCATTGCCTTAACACTCAGAAAAAACAACACAGACAATTACAAGAACTCTGGAAACTACACTTGGTTTCTTGGTTGCGGTAACTGACTTAAGTGCATTTTCAAAGCCTAGTATAGTGGTCTTAAGAAATGGTAATCATTCTTAAAAGGACTATATGTGGAATCTTTCTGAAGATTGCTTCAAACTTTGCCAGTGATCAACAGAAAGGGGGCAAAGTTCAACCAGAGAGTGGTTAAACAAAGGAAACACCCAGACCCTCCATTTAACATCTCCATGTGGAAGTGTAGTTTTTACTGGCTTGCTGGGAAGATTTCCATATGTTCAAAAATTTGCCAAACAGGTGAAAAGCCAGCATAATTAAAACAAATTATTTATTCCAAGTTCCAACAGTTTAAAGTTTTTCAGAAGTTATTACTGAAGTGAACACTGAGATCAGAAACCAGTTTTCACAGCTGTAGCATTTATAACAAAGTTAATATCTACATGACCTTGATTCAAGAGATTCAAGATGTTTCCATTATTCAGAATCCATCAAGAAAGTTTCGAAGTCCAGATCCAAGTCAGAGACAAGGGCGCTTACAAAGTCATCAACAGAAGGACACTTCTGAAGCATTCCTGCAAACAAAGGAGAAGTTAGCGACCACCTTCACCAGGAGACAGTAAGGAAGGACAGAGACACAAATGCAAATCTTCACACTAAGGGAACGTTCTGGCTTTGTGAAATAATAGTTTGCCTCTATGACCTGTACATAAGGACATTTAATACAGTCATGGGTAGAGTGAAGGCCCTGAAGCTATTTATAAGTTTAATGTACTTTCACCATCTAATCACAACTTAGCTTAGAGATTTGGGCCCAAATATACTTCCAAAAGGTTTTTACTTTTGCATGTATTACTGTACACTTGGAGGGATATTAGAAGACTAAATTTTTTAGCTATCTTTGAGTAGGATCATTCAGAATTTACTAAATTTAATTACTTATCAAGTTTTATTATCAAGTTTTACCCACTTCAGAATCAACCAAGTGTTAGTTCTTTTACAGAAATCTTATATCAGAATCAAGTTATTGGCTTTCCTCCAGATTTCTCTGTCCTAGAGAACTCCTAGCTTTACAACTTACTAACTGCATAATGCAGAAATCACTTAAAATCTCTGGTACTCAAATTTCCTCACCTAACATACAAGGTTGCTACAAAGATAAAACAAGATATAGTAGAAAACAATGAGGCACCATATATTAAGAGTTCAGGCTGGGCACGGTGGCTCACACCTGTAATCCTAGCACTCTGGGAGGCCACGGCGGGAGGATTGCTTGAGCTCAGGAGTTTGAGACCAGCCTGAGCAAAGGCAAGATCCTGTCTCTACTAAAAATAGAAAAATTAGCTGGGCACAGTGGCATGTGCCTGTAGTTCCAGCTACTCAGGAGGCTGAGGCAGGAAGATCGCTTAAACCCAGGAGCTTGAGGCTGCAGTGAGCTCTGATGATACCACTGCATTCTAGCCAAGGCAATGGAGCAAGACTCCGTCTTGGGGAAAAAAAAAATTCAATAAAAAGCTGAATGTATCTCCTTTCTTCACTCCAAAGAAACCAAGGACAAAGATCAAGCAATCACCCTTATTCTTGGCAGAAAATGCTAACTCAAGGATTGAACAGGCTCTATACGCTGACATTTAATTCGGGGGGGATGGATCCTAGGAAACTACTTTCAACATTAAGACATTAAAAAACTCCCAGAATCCTCTCTTAGTCTCTGAATCATTATTTAATATAATTCAGTGAACACATATTGAACATTTGCTGTGTGTAAAGGTTCAGGTCAACTCATGGGCTTACGAAGACGGGCAGGCTAAGTTACAATACAGGGGCGAGAAGAACACACTCCTGAAGGTGCGCAGAAGTGGATATCCATATGGGGGGGAACTAACCTTGACCCCTACCTCATGCCATACATGAAAATTAATTTGAGATGGTTACAGATTAAGTGTAAAAGCTCAAATTAAGTGTCTAAAAAAAAATCCACACAGAATGTTTTTGTGACTTTGAAGTAGGCAAAGCTTCTTAGGACATAAGAAACAGTAACCATAAAGAAAAAAATGATAAGTTAGATTCCATCAAAATTAAAAACACCCACTCTTCAAAAGAAACCATTAAGGTAGTGAATAGGCAAATGATAGAGTGGGGAAAATACGCACAAAACATACATCTCACACTGGACTGGTATTTGGAATATATAAAGAACTCCTTCAACCCATCATCATAAAAAGATTTTTAAAAATTACAAATGGACAAAAAATTTGACCTTCACAAGGTCAGACCTTTCACAGAAGAAGATATCCAAATAAATAACACAACTAATAGGCTTTGAGAAAATACTCACCATCATTAGTCATTAGGGAAATGAGAACTCAACCCACAATGAAATACTGCAATACACCCACCAGCACAGCTAAAATTAAAAAGGTTAACAACACCGCATGTTGACAAGGATGTGGGCAACCTATATTGTCATACATCTGTGGTGAGGGTTAAAATGATATAACCACTTTAGAAAACAGTCTAGCAATTTCTATAAAACTAAACATAAACCTACCAAAAAAAAAAAATCAGGCCGGGTGTGGTGGCTCACGCCTGTAATCCTAGCACTCTGGGAGGCCAAGGCAGGCGGATTGCTCAAGGTCAGGAGTTCGAAACCAGCCTGAGCAAGAGTGAGACCCCATCTCTACTAAAAACAGAAAGAAATTAATTGGCCAACTAAAAATATATAGAAAATATTAGCCGGGCATGGTGGCGCATGCCTCTAGTCCCAGCTACTCAGGAGGCTGAGGCAGAAGGATTGCTTGAGCCCAGGAGTTTGAGGTTGCTGTGAGCTAGGCTGACACAACGGCACTCATTCTAGCCAGGGCAAGAGAGTGAGACTCTGTCTCAAAAAAAAAAAAAAAAAAAGAAAAAAAAAAAATCAGAGCCATGGTTGCTTTGGGGAATTGATACTGAAATTGAGAAGGGGCATGAGGGAGCTCTCTGGTGTGATGGTGTGTTCCATATCTGGACAGTGATTTGAGTTATAAAAGAATGTGCATGCAATAAAACTTATTAAATGCTACATTTAAGATACAGTATAAGAATTTTACCTTTAAAAAAGTAAACAAAGATTGAACTCTCGTTAATGCGATACATGCAAAACTACGCAGGGGAAGAATGTACTGATGTCTGCTACTAACTTTGACATGCATAAAAATATATGATAGATTGATTGATGGGCAGATGGAGGGACAGATGTAAACATAGTAAAATGTTAATTATAGAATCCAAATGGCAAGTGTATTAGTGTTTACCATGCTATTCATTCAACTTTTCTGAATGTTTGAAAATTTTCAACATAAAAAATTGGAGGAGGGAAATCGTGGATGTTAATAGCATACAAAGTGCAGTCAGGGGAAGAAGAGAGAACGATGAATTCCAACGGAGAGATTCAGAAGGTTTTGTGGAGAAGGGATCTGGGCAGAAACTTAAAAGATGGGGAGGATTTAGGACCAAATTAGAGCCTTCTAGGCAGAGGGGACAGCATAAGAAAGGCACATAAGTGGGAAAACGCACAATGCGTGCTGACCACAAAGTGTCTGGTGGGGCAGAGGAAAGCTAGAGGGGACTGTGGGAGAGGAACAGTGCTATACGGCCCTGAGGCTCTGAACCACAGTGGCCAGCAGAGCAGGGAGCTGGACCCCAGGGGGGCGCTCCACGTGCAGACGGCCAGGCTTCCACTGGCAGTAAGAACACAGAGCTCAGGGACAGGTCTGGGACTAGAGATGTGGATCTGTGTGTCCCTACTGGGCAGAGCATACGATGTGGGAAATACACCAAGTACTGGTCTATATGGTGGACATGAATATAGCAGGTCCAAACGTATACTTGAAAGCTACTAACAAGACCCGCTATAGCTGAGAATAGTAAAATACTGTAATGTTTTCAACTGCAGACCAAAGTATTTTCATCTTCTTTCAAGTTCAAATTCTAACAGCTCCATCTTAGGAAATATCTGAGAAATAAGGGCCAGTTACTGGAAGAGAATTTCACTGCTACGCTCTTATTTGTTCAACTCAAGTTCAAAACACAGTTTTCCTTTTTTACAGTAAAATAATCCCTATGGATGAATGCAGGCCTCGCCTCTGGTCCAGCTGTGTAACTAGCAATAGAAATGCTGGGTCTCTCATCGTTAAAGTAGCACAGCTTATACTGTGCCTTCTGGAAGAAGGTTATTACTTAAGTAAACTCAATCTCATTATAAATCAGGTTTCATGCATTTCCTATGTGCCGGTTTCTTGATGCAAAGAACATTTCTGCGGAAAGTATTTAAACATGGCTTTCAGTCAAATGTGCTAGCCTATCACCCCATTTTCTTCCTTTTAATATCTGAAACATTTCTGTAATTACATGACTGGTCGTTTGTAATTAAATGACTGGAGGGGTCGGAAGGTAAAACCATCTATTCAGAGCCAACCTCTTCAGGTGAGTACGGCCATCCTGCTCTTTGAAGTGGTTCACGCCAGCTCAACAAACTGCCAGTATAAGCATGACCCTGCTCGCTCCTTCCGGGCAGACAGGCCTAACTAGCACCTGTCCTTCTCCAATTTCCCACCTTAAACGATCCCTGCCGTCTCAAAGAACGGTGTGGCAACAAGAGAAAGATACATACACTTTTCTAACAAAATATGGTTACAGCTAAATGGTTTAGTGATTTTGTATGTAACGTGATTGCCAAAGATGCCGGTTCGAAAAGGAGGAAATGAGGACTGAAGAACAGTTCCTGGTCAGGAATACTCTGGGTACGTCGTTACGGTGTCCTCGCTCCAATTAGAGGGAAACGCTTTGCGAGTGTGACAAGACACTACGCAGAAAATTAAAAGAAAACTCAATGTTTCACAAATAAGACTTGAAGTTGGCTTTTATATATTGGCATAGTCAAAAAATTCCAGAAAAGCTTTGATTTTTATTTTCTTAAACTGACGAAGATGTCCCCTTTGCCTTCAAATCTTAATTTTAAAGGGGTGAGGATTAGACTTGCACTTTCTTAGGTGCCCCCGGGAACCAGGCTGGAGCTGTTAACTCCAAAAGTGGGTGGAGCTGACAGACACATTTCACTGTGGACATCACCCACATTGGGGGGAAAGGCAGGGATCTTGCCAAAAGGACTCGAACAGATAGGCCATAACTTTGCAACTATTAATGAAAAGAGACATGCCCTGCACATAGTAGTCCACGAAAGGAAAGCAGGCAGTGGAGTTTCACCTACTTGTCCTGCTGAGAGGGACAGGTTGTATATAATAAGTAGGTAAAGAATGCTGATTTAATTTATGCTTCTCCTCATTTTACCTGAGAGGCAAATGGGCTAATAAAAGATGGTACAAGCCAGAACATTTTCATTCTGACTGCTCTGCTCAAACTAGCATGTTTCATAACCCTGAAGTATGAGGGTAATTATTCTAGGCCTGACTAAAATAAATTATGATATCAAACAGATCCCAAGGCTGACTCTTGAAGCGGTAAGGGTTTCCAAATTGCACTGTGTGCTATTCTCCCTAGCGACTGTTGGCATCGAGCCGGAAATAGAGTGAGGACAGAGAAACGGTGCAGGAGGACCTGGCCCACAGGCAGACCGCTGGTCTAGGCAGGGCCCATCGGGGAGGCTGCCACCCACACCATGCACAACGTGACGACAGCCACCATCGCACACTGACTGCGTGCCAGGCACTGTGCCGAGAGTATTGACCCATTAGCTCCTCAAAACACACCTGTGAGGGACCTAGCTTTGCAAATAAGCAAACAGAGGTGAAGAGAGGTCACAAAACTCTTAGAGTTGTTTTTGTTGCTGTTTGTTTTTGTTTTTTTGGACCTGGACAGTCTGGTTCCATAGGCCACGCTCTGAAAGCACCATGATATGTTGCCACATGCCCTGAAATTCTGTCAAGTAATATATATTCTATAAAGTAATATATATTCTATTCTAAATGTGTAGAGAAATCCTGAGAAAAAGGTCTCATTGCTTCCTGATGCCATGGCCATGTGTACCCAACTTACTAGTGGTGCCCTCACTGCCTTGGAGGCAGGGCCACAGTGTCAGCAGTTTCTTGGGTGATTCTGTTTCTGTCCTACAGAGTACAACACGAGCACTCACCCTATGTGACTATCAGTCTGAAAGGAGAGGACAGAGAAAGCTGGCTTTGGCTGGCAGGGCAGTAGGCTGACACTGCCAACAGTGGCTCCGCCCAGCTCTGACGGGACACTAGTGTGACCAGGACAGGCACTTATGTCACAACCAAGAGCCTCTTCCTCTCAGGACACAGGGCTTACAGTGCTTGGTTGCTGCTGCAGTTCGTGTCTTGGCGTGATGCTGGAAGAAAAAGTGCCCAAGAGTTTTGTGCTTAACGATGTTTTCCGGGTAGCCTCCAAGTATCTGTGGTAACCCCCGAAAACTCCTAACTATGCATATTTCTATGCTTTCACCAAGAAAAAACTCTGCCAGCCCCAGGATGAGTTCGATAGGTATACAAAGCTGCAAGTTCGTGCCCTATTATTTTATAATACATAGTAAGTATAAAGTCTTACCAGACCTTCATTTAAAAATCAACGTACTCATGGCCTAAACTCTTTGCCCCCCTGAATGTCTCTTTGCATGTACGACTAATATAATTATTTGAAAACATGACTGAGAGCAACCAGGTGCCAGCTGGATACGCCTCCGAGCCAGCCTCGCGAAGACGGAATCGTGCTCTGGCTCCCTTTGCTAAGCGCCTGCGGTGGAATGGTTTGTGTGTCATTTAATTTCATGAATACAGGGGATTACCAGGGCAATTAACAAACGTTAGAATTATTTTAAGCCTTGGAAGAGAAGTAGAATAGTCATACCTCCTCTCTATTTCATACACTGCTTGACACCAACCAAGAGTGCAATAAAACAAAACTGTGGCTGAGCCTGATCAAAGTTTAAAGACAGACAAAGAACAAATGAGGTAACTGTGAGTGGAACCTTTGTAAGGGCTTTCCATTCATTCACTCATTCATCCATCCTCTCTACCTGTGCCTGAGTGCCTAATGTGAATTTAAGGCAGGCAAAAAAAAAGAAAAATCACTTTTTATTAGGAAAATATTATATATAAAAATTATTGAGACTGTATCTTATAAAAATTATTATCTATTGGGTCTAAAAGTGTAGACCAATATCATTGGTGTTTCCTGGGAACCTGTCAGAAATGCAAATTTTTGACCCTTATCCCAGACCTGAATCAGACTCTGGGGGTGGGTCCGAGACCCTGCCTGCTGATTCTGCTGCAGCTCACGCGTGAGAACCACTGCTCAGACGGACCTGCAGAAACTTATTAAACCTGAAAATGAGATGTAGTTTCTTTCAGCTGGCAACTAAAACTTGAAAAATACTGAGCAAGAAAGATGCATCTGACTTCTTATTTAACTAAACCAAAAAATTTGTTTCTCAGCTGAAATAGAAAACACAGTCGTATCACACAAAACTAGAATTTGTTTGGGACGCTGTTCGAAGTTATGATGAGAGCAAGGACACAGCTAGCTGGAAAAGCACCTAAAATGATCACGTGGATTTGGCACAAAAATGGCCCCAAGATCTGTGGGGAGAGAGGGAAGTGGCCAGAAAGGGACAGGGTACCAGTGTGGGACTGTATGGGGGCTGTGGCTCTGGGCTTGCTCAGGAAGTCTCCCAGATGGAAGGCACCCTTTGGAGGTCAGAGCAGCATTTTTATTTAAAAAATCAAAAAGCAGGGTATATTTTCATTACTAGAAACACTCTAGAAAACAGTGCTTTGTGTTGATCAATTATTGACTCTTTTATGAGGAAAGCTCAGACACGTATCTAAGCAGCTTCTTCCATGTAGCAACCCGGACTGTCTGAGCTGAGAGCGATAGTCAGACCTCAGTCAAGCAGGAGCTCAGAGGGCGCCCAGGAGGAGCTGCCTCTGCAGGGGAAACGCCAGAAGTGAGTATGGGCACTGCAGTCTGGGAAGGTAGTGAATTCTGCTATAGTTGGGTCTTCATACGGTGATTCTTAGTACAAAGGCAGACGGTACTGCTTAGGTCTTGACTCCCCACAGACTTGGGCCTTGCCTTTAGGGTTCCGACACGAGCGCCTCTGCCTGAACGCCAAGCTGCCTGCAATGCAGCAGCAAGCAGGGACATGACCGGGCCTCATTCCACTTCAGACTGAAAGTCTGCGCATGCATTTATCAAAAGTAAGCTTTACTAAGTACTCGTGGGCCCAGCACCGTGTGCTGGAAACAGCAGGCACACAGGGATGAGTGAGACACAATTTCTGTTCTCAGGAAGTTCATAAGCTGGGGAGAAAACCATGAAAATACATAATTGGTCACATAAAACAAAGGTGTGTATGAGGTACGGTAGGGGTGTGGGGGCACGATGGGGACTTTGAGGGGCCGAGAGAGTCTGAGAGTCAGAGCCGCGTGGGGCTGGTCAGCACACAGACTGCAGGCTGGGTGACAGTCAGAACAAGGACAGGCCAGACAGGGCCACAGAGAAGAGGCTTGACGGCTGTTGCTTGTTTTTGCCACCCAGCACCCATTTCCCTTCTGGTTAGAGGAAAGGTTTTGCTTTAGAGCAGCGGTCCTCGAATAAAGATGATTTTGTCACTCAGGAGACACACGGTAAGATCTGAAGACATTTTTCATTTTTACACTGAAGGAGTGCTACTAGTGCTATGCCTCTAGAACCATCCTACCGAGCACAGGGTAGGCCCCCTCAGCAGAAACTTATCTGGTCCCCAAGCTCCACCAGTTCCCAGGGGAGCCGTTCTGCCATGGGCCAGTGAATGCAGCCCAAAGGATTCTCCATCAGCGTGTCTTCCTGGCTGTCACCTCGCCCAGCGAGGGCAGCCAGATGTGTCTTCTATGAACTGGAGTCTTGAGCAGAATGACTGGAACTGACCCGTCCTGGCACCAGCACCCTGGGAACACACCAGTTCCCTGTGCCTGGACCCCCCGAGCTACTCTTCCCAGGCTGTGTTGTGACTTCTCCCTTTGACTCTGTGGCCTTCTCCATCTTGTTCCAAGAAAATTCCTTTTCTGCTTTTGTAAGCCAGAGTTGGTTCTATTTCTTTTAAGAAGATTCTCAGTTGATTAAAAAAAAAAAAAGTACCAGTTCACAAGTTATTAAAAGGGATTTAATGATGTCTAGGGAACATTGATGTTTCTGTTTGATCAAGGACCAACCAGCTTTGTGGACCCAGGGTTTTCATTAGAAGCAGAGTTTTGTTTTTTTTCCCCCATCTAAATGACTCTTGTCTTTCCTCTGATTCATGAAGTCCAGGTGATACACAAGCAAGCTTTAATGCCAGATTTCTCCTCCTCAAGTTCACTGGAGAAGCTGGGGCTATTCTTGGCCAAAGAGGAGAGAAGAATGACTCATTGCCATGGAGCCTGGTCAGGGTGTGGCAGGAGGTGTGAGGGGGACTGGAAGAGGCAGAGGACTGTGGGTCTGTGGGTCCTGCTGAAACTGGCTCTTTCCCTGTGGAGTTGGGAAAGGAAATACCCTTGCTTGTGGGTTTCAAAGGTGCAAGAGAAGTTCGAGGACTGGGTGTCCAAGGCCACTAGGCAACAGGAGGCCTGGGTGCTCAGCACCTGGGGGCCAGGTGAATGCAGCCCTGAACCAGGCATCTAGAGGCCAAGATGGCTGGGACAAACAGCTCATCAAAGCCAAAAGCTGATCATAGCCTTGCATTTCAGCCACAGCATTGGACTTGTTTAAATTAATTAAGTTCCATCAGCCAGGTTTATATTTAAGGCCAATGGTATCACTTATTTAGGAGACGGTCTGGTCAATCAACAAGAGCCTCAGGCTCTTAAAAGGAAATGTAACTCCCCTGTGGTTCCATGAACAGCCTCGGGGGCATGAACATTACCTGGTTCTGCAATAAGTTCTATTAATATAACTTACAATTTCAGTCTAATTTTCCTCTGCTGACTATATAAAAGTTTTCCTCTGAAGGGGTGCTAAGGAACAGAGAGAAAAAATAAATTCTTCCCTTTCTAAATAAACCTTTAGGTGGCTCTAACAAAAGCAATATATCCTGACTGCTAGCGCAAGGGTTTGGTAAGTGATTACCCTGGGTTAACTAACTGGTGAAGGGACCTCAGACCAGTCACTCAACCTCCTAAGCCTGGTTTCTGCTAGAGGCAATCTGAATAAACATAAAATGTTAGAGTTTAGCATAATGTTTGAAGTTCACAAAATTGGCATAATGTCATCTACTTTGCTAGGTTGTTATAGGATTAAATAAGATAGAGCGTTTAACACACAGAAATGCTCAGTAACTGGCAATAATAACAATCAGACCCAGAGGTTTATGAAAACATACTTCCCAGTTCAAGAGTTGAAGGCCGAGGTTGCTTATTATTTCTGCACAAGTTGAATTCCAAAACATGGGTCTATGGTTAAGTATTTAGGACACTATCATAAAACTCACAATCATAAGCTAAAAGCTAATTATCCAGCTCATGAATCACTGCTCAGTTTACTTTTTTCTTCTTTTGCCATCTGCTTTTTTATTAGATAACTGTTTATCTACTAAAGGAAACAAAAAGATGTAACCAAAATCGATCCATATTTCCACCTGCCAGGAGCTGTGACACGAGGGTTGTCTCTGGGAGGAAGGGGAAGCTGGGACAATGGGCAGTGGTGTCCGCTGCACAACACCGCGAGTGCCTCAGAACTGTACACTTAAACATGCTCAGAATGGCGAACTGCACGGCACAGACGGTATTTACCGCAATTTTAAAAAAAGACGAGATCAAAGGTACTACGACAGAGCCTTTGCTTTGCCCACATGTGCCGCTGTCTGTGCCACTCTGTCCTCAGTCACTACACATAACAAGAACTCGGATGTACCCGCACATGGGAGTGTGAGCAGGAGGCCCGAGTATCCCCAGCAGCACCGCCTGCCTATTCTAAAATCCATCGTAATAGTTCATGGCTATGTTTTCTGCTGAAATAATTATATGCGCCAAACTCAGCTTAGCCTGATTGAGAGTTACAGCTACAAAGGGCTGGCCTGGCAGTTTGAAGAATCTTGAGTGAATTTTATGAGATCTGAATCCTTATTCCAGATCTGTCTCTCCCAAGCCTAGGGCACTCTTACGGCTCACCTTCCCCCCTTTGAAGTTCTTCTCTGCTACAAGGCTGTGGCTACCCACACCCTTTTCTAAAGGTGGATTCCCACTATCTACAATCAGTTCTTGGTAAAATCAGACTATCAGCCAGAAAGTGAAATTCCTCTCTTCCTTTGAACTGGAAAAAACTCTATTCCTGCCTAGGCTGGGTTAGTGTCTGTCGCGTTCACCTATGAGGCTCTATCTCTGTGGAATTACTGCATGGACTCAAGTGGAGCCTCTGAACTTGTGCTAGACAGAAGTTTCCAGCAAGGACAGCCCCACATATTTGCTCTGTTTACACATTAGTTTATTTTAATTTCGTTGTCAGATTTAGTAATTCCATTTACAATGACGTTTATGGGTTACAAAACATTTTGCCTTTTGAAGCTCAATGTCTTCCTTAAACAAACACACCCACACATTAAACATGCACACACCCTCTTAAAAAATCAGTGCATTTACAAAAGGGAGGCCTTAGCCTTGAGAATGCAGGTGCTCTCTTCTAGGTCTTTCTTCCAAAAAGCTCTCAGCTATTTCAGAGGCTACGCTGGGTAAATAGCTGACGAAGCCAAAGATTAGGGATTCTATTTACTTGGCTATTATTCTGGGCTGCCATTTACCTCTATTACTGAAACTATGTCGTAATCCTAGAGCCACTACATTTTAACTCTGATTCCAGGACATGCTCTCCTCGTTTATTCCTGTTACGCTGTGGAAGAAAGGAAGGTTTCTGCCAATGAATATGTTTTAAAGTTCCAAGTTTTGCTCTGTATTCATGCGTTCATGCATTCACATTCAACAAATCCTGTTTTGCTATAAAATCATTTTACTGTATGTAAGGCAATGGATACTTTATCAATTCTAGTTAGCATATGCCACCTTTCAGATTTGTCCTCATGGCATCTTACCCTGAGAACTCAACAATATCTTCCTTGAGCATCAGTGGTATTCCTGACACGGCAATTCAGTTGCCAAAAATTATAAAAGAGCAAGGGGAAAAATACAGTGGAATGAATATGCATGTACGTGTTTCCAAAGCAAAAGCTTCCTGGTATAACCTGAAAAAGAAGTTCAAGGAATTCCCAGCCCACACAAAGTGAGTCAGAGTGCCCATATCTGAATCCTAGTCCCACCACTTGCTCCTGTGTGACCTTGGCATGTGGTTACTTACCACCCCTCCCCACTACTTAGAGAATTAAATGAGATTATACATGCAATGTGCATAGCACTTGGCACATCAAAAATGCTCAACAAATGCTTTTAGCTGTCATTATTGTTATTGCTGTCATTGTTGTTATGGCTACTAGTGTAACTCTTATGTTGGATATTAACTGGTAAAACTAATTTCTGCTACTTTTATATCTCTAGAGTTGAATGGACAGGAGAGAGTTACAGTGTAAGTATTACTTGTCTTTAGAAAATCAGTCTATAAGGCTACTGGGCGTTTTAATAAAATCCCTATCCTAACATGAAATGCATGTGCATGAAAAGGAGACAAAAATAAGCCTAGTGTTGAAATCCCAATTATTGTGAGTGTACAATTTAGGATTAAAAAAAATTTTTTTAAAGCTCAGTTTTGTTTAAACTGCTTCAAGGGAAAATGTAAGTGGAGGCTGGCCCTCCTCCTGACTCTACAGCTTAATCAAACCAAACACACATTTAGTACTGTAATGTCCTGCCCCACACACTCTAACTTACGTGATGGGTTAGAAAAAGAACTCAATAATGCTATTCAAATATTTGCGGCATGCAAACTCTGAGGTTAAACAGGGATTATTCTATAAAAAACTTTAATGTAAAGCTGAGCTATTAAATATAAAAGAAAATCGGGCTTAGGTTTGATAATTCCTTAATCTAATTTCATTATTAATAAAGTTACATAATAGTCAAAAGGAAAGTTTCTTTTAGAGATAGTTGAATAGCTTCACATAAACAGGAGAAGATATCTTATAAATGATCTTTCAGGAAATGATCCAGTTAAACCAAGAGAAATGTTCCTGTCCCTATGTACTCTGGCAACATTTCAAACAACAGTTGGTTAGCAAATGTCAATTTCAATTCTTCAACTAAAATCTCCTGCATATCTCTATGATTATTACTATTGTTTAACCTCTTCTTGGTGTACCTTTTAAATGTGAATCTGGCAGTGTGTCCTCAGCATCAGTCCTGCCTGAGATACCCGGGACCCCTCATTTTGTCAGCCCTTGAGGTTCAGTGCTTCAGGGTATGAAGCAGGAAAACTAAGAATCTAGACCAGAGCTTGGGGGAAATGACATCTGCTTTTCTGACCTGTTTGTAGCCCATTGCCAACAGCACACATTTGTAACCACATGTTAAAACGCCATCTGTAATGACCATCTTTGAAGAACATTTTACGACGTTTCCATTAAGCAATCAAAGCACTGAAAGAATATTATCTGCATTCCTTTTAGAAGGTAGCATATGTTAAAAATGGAATAGTTACATATTTTTTGGAATGAATCTACCATACGATATTTACCTGGGGGAAAATAAAAGCTCCCAGATCTCAAATAAAGTCACACTCTGGACACATTATCTCAAATGGCTACACAAATGCAACAGAGAACCATGAAATGTATACACCAAGTAGATAAATGGCAGCTTACTATCATAAGAGAAAGCTATCAAACAAGTACTACCCACCAAAAGTAACCAGCAACAAAAAAGAAGTTTAAGAAGACAACAGTAATCAAGAGCCCGTGGCTCAGAGCGGGTCTGCGTGAGGAGCCGAGGCCCAGCGGTGGCAGAAGGCACCGCCAGGGCTCTGAGGGCCCAACGGCTCGGCGGATCCTGACTGTGCCGGCTCACAGCTCTGCACGGAAGCACACGTTACTCAACGCCTTGGCCCTTCATTTCCTCACGTGGCAAATGGAGATAACGCAACCATGAAATTAGGGTTAGGTGGACTGAAGATGCTGTCCATGTCTGTGTCTGGTGCACTTTCATTCCGTCATTGTCCCCTGGCCTTTCCTACAAGAGAATCGCCTTCCCACATGCTGTTCAAAACAGAGTACTACCTGCAATGGTTTAGGCAGGAATTCTGATGCCCAGGGCTTAGAAAAAGGTGCTCGACTATGACCAGTAGGAACCTAAATGGGAGCAGGCAGCGAGCCGCCTCTCTCCTCATGGGGTCCCCTGCTCACTGTCCCTGCTCTCTCCTCACGGGGTCCCCTGCTCACTGTCCCTGCTCTCTCCTCACAGGGCCCCCTACACACTGTCCCTGCCATCTAGTTGTTGTGCAGTCAATTCTCACTTGCCCTGTGGGGAGCACAGAGCATGTGCCTCAAACATATCCACAGATATGTCCATATAGACACATAATGTAGCACAGAGTTGACAGGAGTTTTACAGTTCTAAGTTTAAATTCTGTCTGTTGAAAACTTACTTTCCCAGAGGCTTTTCATCATCTTTACTAGCAAAAATTATGCTGGTTGAATTTAGTCACTAAAACACTGAGGATCAAATAGGAAAAAAAATCCAAGGAGAGTAGAGGCTCCTGGGTTAAGGTGAGCAGAAGAAAAGATCTATCATTTCCTGGCAAAGGATGACTTCCTTTTTTGGTGTAAAGACATCGACATGCCATGTGGCTTCTATTACCCTACTCCGGAAAACTTACACACAAAATGCTCATTGGTTTCTAGTACAGAAGTATGCAGTTACCCACCTGATGTGGGTAACCCACCATAACCCACAGGAATTACTTATTCCTGGTGTTCCAAAGTCAATTTATTTAGAAAATTGAAAAACTGCCACTTTGTCCATGAGGGCATTTCACTTGCAACACCCAGAGATTTCCTTTTTTTAATATCTGTATCTTTGAAATACTCACCTTGTATTAGTATTTTAACTTTAGTATCTCAAATCCTATGAATCTATTTAGTACAGAGTTTGACCTTTTCCTTTCTATTTATAAACAAAGTACATTTGAGTAGCTGTTAAGGGGGGGGGTGCCTCTGGTATTTACAGAACGCTGCCTGTCTCTAGGAATAGACTGGATGTATTTGGGGAACGGCATCTGGTGTAAGCACACTATAGACTCCAAGACCTGATCCTCATTTCTAGAGCAAGTAATCGGGAAGCACAGAGCCTTCCTGAGGGTTGGCAGCCTCAGCGTATCACCCTTCCCCAGTGCCCACTCAACCCCTGGCTGCCTCATCTGGTCACCTAAATGGCACAGAATACAAAGGCATCTGTTCAAGCGGTTTAGGCAGGGCTAAAACCCAGGAGGCCTGTAGTCCCCAAGCCCTGTGTCCTGGTGCAGGCTGCACTGGGCCAGAGAGGGCACCTTCGGGCAATTCCACTTCCCAGAGGAGGGTTCTGGCTTTACTTCTCTGTGCCCCTCATATATACACACTCTGACCTATGTAAGTATAGGGTCCATACATTTTTTTTTTTCTTTGAGACAGAGTCTCACTCTGTCGCTCTGGTAGAGTGCAGTGGCATCACTGTAGCTCACTGCAACCTCAAACTCCTGGGCTCAAGAGATCCTCCTGCCTCAGCCTCTCTAGTAGCCGGGACCACAGGCACATGCTACCATGCCTAGATAATTTTTTCTATTTTTAGAAATAGAGCCCTTGCTCAGGCTGGTCTTGAATTCCTGACCTCAAGTGATCCTCCCGCATCAGCCTCCCAGAGTTCGAGAATTACAGGCATCAGCCACTGCGCCTATCCCCTCCTATCCTGTCCTCTGTTTTAAACCTAAAGTCTGGAAAGGGTGAGGGCTTTACCTAAATACCCCAAATGAACAGGTTTTGGAGGTGGGCCTTTTCGGGAAAATGCGGCAATTGGACCTTGCTCTTTGAAGGGATCCTTTGGTCCCTGACAAGCCCAAAGGGAGAGGGTGGGGAAACACAGGGCCCAACAAATCGGTGCTAATCCCCAACAGAGAGAGAAAGGAGAGAGAGCAGGAACAAGGCAGGAGAAATACCGACTCGCGTCTCACCTCCAAGGTCAGATCCCACTCCCAGGCCAACTGGCAACAATAGAAACATAAAAAGGCTACGCCCAGCTCCACGCCCATGTGGTCGTGGCCTATGGGGAGCGCTGAGCCAGTGTGAGTGGCCAGGCCTGGGGTAGAAGTGGAACAGGTGC